>VMDO01003772.1:0-136921 GCA_007922755.1 Pedetes capensis
CTTTAGTAGAATTTTGCTGGTGTGTGATATTAATGATATTGTCCGATAGTTTGCACATTCAGTCGGATCCCCTTTTTTGGGAATAGGCACAAATATGGATCTCTTCCAGTCAGTTGGCCAAGTAGCAGTTTTCCAAATCTGTTGGCATAAACATGTTAACACCTCCAGTGCTGCATCTGTTTGTTGAAACATCTCTATTCGTATCCCATCAAATTCCTGGAGCTTTGTGTTTCACCAGTTCTTTCAAGGCAGCTTCCACTTCGTCCTTCAACACCATTGGTTGCATATGAAGAGGAACCATAATTGTAGATGTGGCTATTTCTCCTTCCAATTCTATAAATTTTTGCCTCGCCTATCTTACAGCTATGTCTGGTAAATATACATCTTAGGACTGCTATATTTCCTGGTGAACTGACTCTTTTATGATTATTTTACTCTCTAAATTCTTTTTTTTTTTTTTTTTTGCTTTTAACTATAATTTATCCTATATTAGTATAACCACTCCTGCTTTTTTTGGTTAATGTTTATGCATTGTTTTACCATCATTTTATTTTCAACCTGCCTGTATTGTTATATTTGAAGTTTCCTATAGATATCTTTTGTTGTTATTGTTAGGTGCCGTCAAGTCGTGTCCGACTCATAGCCACTGGTTTTCAATGGCTGATTGTTTCGGGCTTGCCTTGGGAGTGGGTTCCTACATCCTTCTCCCATTTTTATGGTGCTGGGAATCAAACTCGGGACCTCAGAGACTGCAGAGCGGCGCTCTACCACCTGAGCTAAATCCCAGCCCCGTAGATATCTTTTAGCTGAGATAAATCATTTAATCCTCTTTGCTAATCTCTATCTTTTGAGAAGGGCCTGGCAATCCACTCCCAAGGCAATCCCGAAAACAGTCAGCCATTGAAAACCCTATGAGGGTCGCTATGAGTTGGATACCGACTCGACGGCACCTAACAACAACAACAATCTTTTGATTGGTGTATGTAGATGACTTACATTACATGTTAATCATGTTAAATTACTGACATGTGAAGGCTTAAATTTATTTTTTACTTTTTGTTTTCTTTCCCTCTGTGGCTGAATATGGTGATTAAACTTAGGGTCTTGAGCATGCTAGATAAGAGCTCTAGCACTGACTAACATTGCTAGCCCTTTTATTAAATTTTGAAACAGAAGGCATGGCTGGATGACTGAAGAAAATTTAAAGAAAAGTGGCTGGGGAAGGCTTTGGCCCTTGGAAGCTCTCCAAGCCTAAACACCCCTTTCTATTATTGCTATGACCTTGAGCATAGACCCTGCCTACATGTAGACATGGCATAGCCACTGCATGTAGGCAGAACATACTAGCATAAGTAATAAACTTACCCTGTCTCACAAGAAAATATACTTTAACCCACTTTTTCTGACTCACAAGAATGCCTAACGTTATAATAAGAGCCTAATAAAGAGCCTTGGCCTGCAGCTGTAGCCCTGTGGCATCCGATCCCATCAAATCTCAGAAGCTGAGCAGGGTTGGGCCTGGTTAGTACCTGGATGGGAGACCGCCTGGGAACACCAGAAGCTGCAGGCTTGGGAGAAGGACCTGGCAACCCCCGCCAAAAGTCAATCTGCCATTGAAAAACACTATGAACAGCAGAGAAGCACTGACAAGTGTTTCCCCTGTTGTACAGAGGGTCGCTATGAGTCGGATACCGACTTGACGGCACCTAACAACAACAATAAAGAGCCTTAGACACTCAGTTGGGGGCAGTGCACCTGAAGGTACCAACCCCTACCTTGGCCTCTGACACTCATTCTTGGTGTCAAGTAATCCTTTTTGCATATGCTGACCCCATGGCTGCTGGATAGATATGACAACATTTTATATTTATTTATTTATTTGTTTGTTTGTTTTGAAGTACAGTACCACTGAGCTGCATCCCCAGCCCACCTTTTTACTTTTTGAGACAGGGTCTTGATAAATTAAGCAGACTGCTTCTGGTCTTGACCTTGCAGTCCTCCTGCCTCTGCCTTCTGAGTTGCTGGGACTGCACGCGTGGGCCTCCACCCCAGCTATGACAACATTTTATTTTGAGACAGGGCTCCACTAAATTACCCTGTGTTCCAGGCTGACCTCCAATTTGTGATCCTCTTGTCCCAGCTTTCTGAGTAGCTAGGATTATAAGCTTGTTGTCACCATACCTGGCTTCCTTGCTTTCTTATGGGTTACATATTTGTTAGAATTCTAATTTGATATATTGTTTGTTAGGTGCTGTCAAGTTGGGTCTGACTCATAGAAACACTATGTAAAATACAACGAAACACTTCCCAACACAGCCAGAGACACGATCTTTTTTTATGTTTAGGCACATTGTTGCTGCCATTGTGTCAATCCATGTAGTTGAGGGTCTTCCTTTTTTTCATTGACCCGCCATAGTGCATGTTTAAAGTTGTATCGATAGGTTTTACACTAAGTATATGTAACTTACCAGTCTAATAGTGTTGTCATTTCACCAAATCAAGTGTCACCTCTCTTGACATCACTTTATCCTATGTAATTTACAATATTTCCCTCTATATACAATGATACACCATATGGTGTTACAGTTTTTGCTTCAAAAAACAAATTTATAAGACTCAGAAGTAAACAGTCTATATTTTTTATTGTGTTCTTTCTTCTATTACAATGCCCCAAGATTTCTTTCTTTTATCATTTCATTTTGATTACATAACTTCCTTTAGCCATTCTTTTATGGTAGACCTGCTATTGACAAATTCTTAGTTTTCCTTTATCTGACAATGCCTTGATTTCTTCTTCATTCCTGAAAGATATATTTTGTCAGGATTCTAGGTTGACAATTCTCTTCATTCAGCTCTGGAGAAATGTGCCATTTCTTTCTCACCTCCATTGTTTCTGATGAAAAATCTGGCATCACTGGACTTGTTTTCCCCTGTAGGTAGGGTATTGTTTCTCTTTGCTTTTGTACTTTTTTCTTCGTCTTTTACTTACAGCGATCTGTTTGGTATAGGGTTTATCCTGTTTATGTTGGCTCAGCTTGAATCTGCAGGTATCTATTTGCTTGTCTGTTTACTTATTTATTTATGTCACATCTGAGCATTTTCAGCCAGTACTTGTGTGTATCCTTTCAGAGTCATTTTCTTTCATTTCTTCTAGGACTGATGACATGCAACTTCTGTTATAATCCCACAAGTCCCTGAAGGACTATTCATTTTTTTTTTCCAGCTTATTTTCTCTCTGTAGTTTAGAGTTCTCTTGTTAATTTTTTTTTTTATATTTTAGAGTATTAAGGGATAAAATCCTGGGTTTCATGCTAGGTTAATGGTGTACTATGAAGCCACATACATAGCCCAGCCATGCAGTTCAAACTGAATAGCTTGTATTATTATTTTATATGTTGTTGTTGTTGTTAGGTGCCATTGAGTCGGTATCTGACTCATAGTGACCCTACATACAACAGGGGAAACACTATTGCCAGTGCTTCTCTGCTGTTCATACGGTTTTCAATGGCAGATTGACTTTTGGGAGTGGGTTGCTGGGTCCTTCTCCCAAGCCTACAGCACCTGCTGTTCCCTGGTGGTCTCCCATCCAAGGACTAATCAAGCCCGACCCTGCATAGCTTCAGAGATCTGACAGGATCGGATGCCACAAGGTTACGGCTGCAGGCCATTATTTTATTTATTTATGTATTATTTATTTTATTGTCTAGTTCACTATTTTTTTTTTTTTTTGCTTTGCCCCATCCCTTCTGCTGTTGTGTCCATCCACTGAATTTTTAAAATTATATTTTTTGGTTCTAAAATTTCCAGTTGTTATCTATCTATCCATCCATTCATCTACCTACCTACCTATTTTGGGAGGAGGCCATCTCAAGATTTACTTGTACAAATGGTGTAGGGTGACAGCAGCTACACACAGAAGACAGCCCAGGGGTCACAGCAGTCCTGTCCTCAAATTGGCAGACAGAGGCTTTTCATACTGAGCCTTCACAGGGCCTGGTCACCTTTGGGAGCCTGAGCTACAGCTGGATCTGGACCTGGGACCATTGGTAATGCATACATAAGCATGCTTCCTAACCCTGGGGTGGGTGTTGCATGCAAGCTGATTGAGCTTAACTTCCATGGGCTTTACAATGGCCTTGGTGGCCTTAGCATATACTCTCATGGCCTTAGCACTGTTGGCCTGCATCTTCTGCAGGCCCTTCTTGTGCTTCTTGGCTAAACATGTGTTCCTTGGAAACCTTAAGGGGTTTACCCCTGAAGAGATCCATATCTTTATAATCAGCCAGATTTTAGGCAGTTTTCTTGATGCTAGTTCTGTGCCATTTTTAATACTGCTTGTGTGCGGTGTGGTTCTTGAAGCTGGTCATGTCTATGTCTGTCTCATATTTCTTTTGTTGAAATTATTTTTTGTTTGTTTCAAGCATGCTCTTGAATGAGACATTTTTATGATGGCTCCTTTAAAATCTTAGTTCAATAATTCTAACAGCTTTCTCATCTTAGTGTTGGTATTTATTGTCTTTTCAATCAATTTGAGATTTTGTTGGTTTAGGTATGTGAGAGATTTTCTATTGGAACCTGGGCATTTTGAGCACCGTGTTATGAGACTCCAGCTCTTATTTCAACTGCTTTTGTTGGCTTCCTCTGATACCTAATAGGGAAGCAGTGGAGCTACTTCACTACTGCCATATAAAGGTGGAAAAATCTTCCTACGGCCTAGCAATAGTGTATGTGGCACTGTGATGTTTTCTGTAATGTTTAGTCAAGTAGAATGATTATTCTCTAAAAGGTCTCTGTCTTACCAAGAGGCCCTTTACCTAGTCTTTTGGTTAGGGTAGGCTTTATTCCCTCCCCTACTGACCCTGTGCCCATTGGTCTTTCTAGATTGCTGGTTTCCCTACTACCCATTCTGGGGTATGAGACAAAAATGAAAACCAAGGGAAATTAATACGTTGTGGGATTCCTCAGGTACCAAGATCTGAAGCTGGTCTGCCTTCTTGTCTCTACCTTTCAGAATCTTCTTGTATTTCTTTTATATATAATGTCCAGAGTTTTAGCTACACTTAGCTCGAGGTATAAAGAAAAGTTCATCTACTTCATCTTCCCAGAAACAGAAGTTTCTTGGCTATTATTTATTACTTTAGAGAGTTCTAAGTGTCTAATCATTTATGTACAGTATATAAATACCATATCCAAGTATATATAGCATAAAAATCATGATCGGTTCAGAAAACTTCTAATAGTTCAGGCTGATCAAGAGAAATAATTGAGATAATACAAATTTCACCTATTAAAGATGGTAGAATCCCCATGTTTTGATTGTTATACAGTAGTTATACACATACAGATGTACTGACACATGCAAGCTTCAAGATGGCTTCAGAAGATAATGTAAGAGTCCAACAGAAAATGAATGTTACAAGGCAAGATAGGGAAGACAATTATCTACTTTATGTAATTTAAGAACTATCCAAGACAAACTTATGGGTTATACACCAATAGACATATGTTAAGGTATATAAAACATTTTATAAGTAAAGAAGATGATGCACATTTAAAAGGGCCTCTATTTACCTCTTCTACATTGGAAGCAGTCTTGGCAGAAGTTTCCATGAAGATAAGTCCATGTTCCCGTGCAAAAGCTTCACCTTCTTCTTTTTTTACTTCTCTTCTAGATTCTAAGTCACTACACATAAGAGTGAAAGGGTCATGTTATTAACCAACATGGTACAAATAGAAGCATCTGTGGAAAAGTGCATCCTGGGATTCAATGTTGTGCTGACCATTCTTTCAATGAACATTTAACACATAATAATTAACTGTGTTATTCAGGGCTAATGAGGATCAAAATGTTTGGAATACATTGCCTACTTTCAAAGAACTAACAATCTGGCAGAAGACAGATTCCAAGTTAGAGTCCCAGAATGTTAGAACTAGCAGCAACCTGAAAAGAGCCTCTAGTCCAATACCTTGCCTTTGAGTGCAGTGAATTACCAAAAAAGAAAATCATTTGGCTCAAAACAATTTGAAAAAGAGAATATTAGTCTCTTCATTCTTTGGACATACTGTCTGAGTTTCTATGAATGTTATTTAAAATATAAGGATCCAACTCCCAGAAGCTAGAGGAAATTGTTAGTAAAATCCAAAATACTAAAGAAAACTTGATTAGAAGTTTAATCTTCTTTTAATTCCTAGTTTCTTCATAAAGCAAATCTATTTGGGGGAGGGTAGGGACAGAGAGAAAAAGTCTAAGCCAGAAAGTTTGGATGAAAGCACGCTATTGAGTTTATCATACTGGAACTGTCTTAGTGAAGGAAGGGAAGAAGTAGCATACTCTTTCAAGTACGTATTATAAAAGTTTAAATACTTGGTTATTATATAATATTTATTATTACTTTAAAATATAACATACATGAACATCTAGTCCTGACACACTTATTTTGCTGGATTTCAGATTTCTTTCAAAAAATAAAATCAATGCAGTTGAATCACCTCCCTCATGTCTGTGTGTCCCTGATGCCATTGTCTCGGATCATACTCAAGAGGCAGCCACTGTTTGAATTTGGTGTTTTTATTCTCATACATGTTTTTATATTTATATTCATGTTTATAATCATAGAGACTATTTTTTGCGTATTTAAAAAATCTAGATATAGCTCTTATTCTACAATTGTTAGTTTGGGTTAGCAATTTTTCAGAAGTATCCATATGATACATGTAGATCTAGTTTCTTAATTTTTTTCCCCTCAGTAATAGGGGTTGAACCTGGGGCCACATGCATGTTAGGCTAGCATTCCACCACTGAGCCGCACCCGAAGACTCATTTCTTTTATCTTTTCTTTTTCAGCCAGTTCTTATTAAGTAAGTTGCACAGGCTGCGTCTGGTCTCGGACCTATGCTCCTCCTGACTTAGCCTCTTGAGTAGCTGGGATTACAGACATGCCCACGGCCTCTGGTTTAGTTTCTTAATTTTTTATTGCTGTACTATATTCTACTGGATGAATACAACACAACTCATTTTATTTCTCCTGTTGCCAAAATTATTTATAATTTTTCATTATTACAAGCAATGTCACAATGAAATATATTTTTGTGTACATGTGCCAAAGTTTTCTAGGATAGTATTTTTCAAACTGCATTATGGCTTAGTGAATTGTAAAACCACTTTAGTAGGTCACAGTCAGAATTTGTTAAAAAAAAAAAAAAAAAAAAAAGAATAGAAAACATCAGAATCTCACACCCAGTTTCATGGAATTTTTGTTTTGTAGGTAGGCACGTGCACAATTTATGTTTTAAATCATGACGTAAATGTATTTCTTATTAGACATCGAGTAAAAAAATCTTGAAAGCCATTGCACTGCAATATATACTTAGTGCAAATTTGCTTTCCAAAACAATCATCTCCTCAGTATTCTCTCATTATCCTTTTAATATTTGAAGGATTTGTAGTAATGTCACCCTTTCATTCCTGATTTTGTGCAGCTTTTATTCCTGATCTGTATCTATTCATCTTCTCTTTTGGTTCCATTAGTTTTCTTTCTCATCTCTTTGTTTACCTTGAGTTTAATTTGCTTTTATTTTTCTAGGTTTTATTTATTTATTGAGGCAGGGTTTCCCTATATAACTCAGGCTAGCCTCAGACTTACAATCATCTTGACTCAGCCTCCAGAGGACTGGGAATACAGATGCAAAACATTTCCTAATACCCATGTTCAGTGTTATCTACGTATGGCTTTCTTTGCATCTCACAAATTTTCAAAGATTGTAGAGATAATTTGTAGAAAACAATAATGCAAATAATTGCTATCCATAAAAATATAAACTATGCCCTGTGGAATACAATTACCAGTTTGTGAATACCATTCAGTTTTGCATCTTTCTAGAAACTCATTTCAGCATTCCTTATTTAACTATCAATATGGGGTATTTTATGGAAGATGGATGTGGTAATCCACTCCCAAGGCAATCCTGAAACAGCCATTAAAAACCCTGTGAGGGTCACTATGAGTCAGACACAACTTGATGGCACCTAACAACAGCAACAATGTGGTACTTTGAGTCCTCTTTTGGATTGGTTTATCTTACTGGTTTCCTCATTAATTAATAAGATAAATAAAAACTTTGACAAGTGTTCAGTTTCACACGAGAGTTATGATAGTTACCTTTCTAAATGCATTATCTTTTTGTTGTTGCTGTTAGGTGCCATTGAGTCAGTTCTGACTCATAGTGACCCTCATAGGGTTTTCAAAGGCTGACTGTTTATGGTATCTATTTTGTAAACCTAAAGAATGAATTTCCATTTTCCTATATTCATACTATGTACATTCCATGTTCCAATTATTACTGGATATTTACAGTTGTTCCTTCTCATTTTAAGTAGTGCCACATGAACAAATGGAGGTTTCTGGAGCTTTATTTCATTCCCATCACTAAGGTCAACTCTACTGTGAGGAGGCAACTCCTCCCCAGTGGTCTTTTGAGTGCCTTCCAACCTGGGGGGCTCATTTTTTGCACTATATTTTGATATATTTTGATAGTGTTTCTTTGCTATCAAGAGGGTTTTCAATGGCTAATTGTTTTGTAAGTGGGTTAACCATGTACTTCTCCCAATTCTGTCTTAGTCTGGAAGCTCAGCTGAAACCTGTCCACTATAGGTTACCCTGCTGGTATCTGCAGTATTGATGGCATACCTTTCAGCATCAGAGCAACATGCCAGCACCCACAGTATGGCAAACTGACAGACACGTGGGGGAAAACACTCCCCAACACTGTGCCATGCCCAGCACTGTGTCAGTGCTTCTCTGCTATTCACAGGGTTTTCAATGGCTGGTTGTGGACAGGAATGCTAGGTCCTTCTTCCACCTTTTGACATGCTAGAAATAGTACCCAGGGCCTCAGAGAGAACAGATCCAGGACTCCACCAACTGAGCTAAACTCCATGACACGACTTGACAACATCTAACAACAACAAAATAATGAAGGAATTGTTTCTAGCATTTCAAAAATCCTAATTTTGTTACTACTGTAATTTTCTACTAAAATTAGTGAAAACTTTCCCACACTTTCAGAAGTTTATGAATTCTTAGGCCAAGCATTGTTTTCCCCATGTGCTATCATCTTGTTGTTGTTGTTAGGTGCCGTTGAGTCGGTATCGGACTCATAGCGACCCTCATAGGGTTTTCAATGGCTGAGTGCTTCGGGATTGCCTTGGGAGTGGATTGCCAGGCCCTTCTCCCATTTTTGCAGTGCTGGGAATTGAACTCGGGGCCTCAGAGACTGCAGCGCAGCGCTCTACCCACTGAGCTAAATCCCAGCCCGTGCTATCATCTTAAGGTTAACAAAGATATTTACTGCAGAATATGCTCTATAAGTAAAAGAAGATTAAAAGAACAACATTAGAGGCGGGTGTGGTGGCGCAAGCCTGTAATCCCAGAGACTTGGGAAGCACAGGCAGGAGGATCACAAGTTTGAGACCAGAGGCAGTCTACATAATTTAGCGAGACCCTGTCTCAAAAAGTGAAAAATGGGCTGGGGGTGCAGCTCAGTGGTACAGCACTTGCAAAGCATTCAAGTGTGAGGCCCTGGGTTCAACCCCCAGTACTGCAAGGAAAAAAAAAAATTAGGATGACCCTAATATAAAACTATGGAGGTAAGCTTGAAAGTACTAATGTAGTATTCACTGAACAATATAAAGTGTTTTAAGACTTTAGAAATACATCTGATTGCCAGGTGTGGCAGCGTATACCTGTAGTCCCAGCACTTGGAAGGCTGAGGCAGGAGGATCATGACTTTCCAAGGCCAACCTGAGCTACATACTAAGACCTTATTTCAAACAACCAAAAAAAAAAAAAAAAAGAAAAAGAAAAAGAAAAAGAAAAAAAATTACACCTGATTAATCTTTGTGTTATGTTGATATAATGCACATTAAGTCATGAAAGGGCTGGGATTTAGCTCAGTGGGTAGAGCGTTGTGCTGCAGTCTCTGAGGACCCAAGTTCAATTCCCAGCACAGCAAAAATGGGAGAAGGGCCTGGCAATCCACTCCCAAGGCAATCCTGAAACAGTCAGCCATTGAAAACCCTTTGAGGGTCGCTATGAGTCCGATACTAACTCGACGGCATCTAACAACAACAATAACAAGTCATGAAAAAGGGAAATATTTTTCTGAGTTCTGTGTTGGTACTTATTTCTACTGTCAAGAAGTTAAAACCATTTGTGTAACTGTCACCTTTCATTTTTGGTTGATAGGTGCTGTCACCTAGCCCTCAATAAATCATTGGGTTTTATTTTAAATCAACAATTATATAAAGGCCAAGGATGCAGATTATTTTTTAAAAGTATACCTTTGAACAAAAACTTTCTAATAATAGTAACAACAATTTCCAACAAAGTTTATTAACTGTATTTTAAAAATCAAAAGAAATACCTTAGAATTTTAAAAAATTTCAAATTTAAGAAGACAGTAACTTCTGTGTAGGCAAATGTACAAGCAACCTCTGAATTAGTCCTTTTACCTTTTATTTCCAATAAGCATAATGACCATGTTGGAATTGGAATGCTGGCGGGCATCTTCTAACCAGGTTGTCAAGTGGTTGAATGTATCTCTCCTAAACATAAATGGTAAGTTGATTACTGTTTTCAAAGTGTTTCCTTAGTACTGCACAATAAATAGTATACATTCCATTAACAATAACTATATTAAGTCATATTCACTTACAGAAACAGACTTTAAGTATAATATCTGGATTTAGAGTTTATGGATGATATTTCAGTTTAGAAATTAAATGTAACCACAGTTTAGAAAATTCCAATGAATAAATATTACTAAATTGGTCAATTTGGGGTGCTTATTTAAATAAGAAAAAGAACTCAGCTGCAGATTTCTGTAGTGAATTAAAATTTGATTTATGACGGTTTTAAAGGTGAGTAGCCAGGGCATTAAGGCAGCTATATTTTTATTACTGATAACTAAACTTATTTAGAAATATTCTCTTGCTTTGGATTGAAAAACTGACAAGAACTCACCTTGTAATATCATACACTAGTAAAGCTCCTGCTGCACCTCTGTAATATGACCTCGTGATGGAACGAAAGGACTCCTGCCCTGCCTATGAAGAAAGAAAAGGTTGAGTGTTTCCTTTGAAAGGATATCCTCTACATTTTCATATTACTTGTGCACAGAATATGAGCAGGAAGGGAAAGAGGGTATAAAACGACAGAAAACTTTACCATCTTAGGAAAAAGTCAAGTAATACCTCTATTGCTCAAGTCACTGGGTCCCATCCGCTTTTAACTCACAAACAAGACCCGTAACCCTTTGTGGCAAGCCCTGACAACCCAATTTACTGAATGGCTTCACAATACATGAATCATTATTAGAGCACAGAAAGGACTCCTAGCAACTAAGCTCTAAAGACAAATTTGAAAGGAAGCAAATAACCCAGAGCTTCACATTTGAATTCAATAACCCACTCCCTGGGGCAGCTGTTGACACTAGAATAAATAAAGCCCATTGTAAATAAATGATGAATGACATCTTTACGCCCACCATCTGCTGGTATAAAGGTTGTTGGAAGGCCAAGGATGCAGATTTTATCAGTTATATCATAAACTGCAGTGAGCTTTCAACAGTCATAAGATGGAATTCTTTGAGCAATCATTTTATTATGAAAAACAGAGAATGGTTCTGAATTTAATTTATATAATTTTTTTCTCCACACTTAATCAATTTTCTCTGTATTTGATATATAACACTTGTCAAAAGGCAATAGACTGGAAAAGTCATCTTTATACCCACTTGTGAAACAAACACCAGAGATTGTGCAAAATTAGGTAATTTCTCTAACTCACAGTACTAACATTCAGTTTTTTAAGATAGATTGGTGACAGATATGACTACTGCCTCTTATTTTAAAACTGAGACTTTTTTTTTTGTTGTTTGTTTGTTTGCAGTGTTGAACTCAGAGCCTCACATAATTTGCACTGGGCTGCACCTCTAGCCCATTTTTAAATTTTTTATTTTGAGACAGGGTTTCACTAAGTTATGTAGGCTGCCTCTGGCCTTGAATTTGTGATCCTCCTGTCATCGCCCCTGGAGGTGCTGGAATTACAGATGTGTGCCCTATGAGGGTTGCTATGAGTCGGATACAGACTCGACGGCACCTAACAACAACAGCCACTGTGCCTGGCGTGAGACTATTTTTATCAAAAGTTCTTCTTCATCTTTAATCACTTTTTTATCTTTGAATAAAAATAAGCTTTTTAACCAAGTAAACAGGAAGCCAATTTTAACAATTTCTTGTACTTAAAATCCATTAATGTGAAAAAATTCAGGCTTACAAGGTCTCAGTTAGGATTTTCCAACGTAAACATACAGCCCTTTCCTTATGCTCTGCCCAGGTCAAATACTCAGGACTCTCTAATATTTTGCTCTTCTTGGTCCCCCAACTATATTCCCTCCCTCTAATACCACTCATCCAGTGCCTGGCACTAGATCTGGTACACAGCTGGCATTTAGAAAAAGCCTGCTGAAGGAAAGAAGAAATGTAAATGTCCTAATCACATGCACAAAAATGGTCAGTACTTCATCCTACCTAAATAAGTAGATATGCTAAGAGTCCAAGAAAATAATGTCTATGTGGAAATTAACAAACCTTCTTGGTAAACAATTCTAGTACTTAGAATAATTATCTTATGCTAAATTAGTGAGAAAGACATCACATTAAAAAGCTGCAAAAATAGCTAAATCATTTTACATAGTTTGAGGTTAAAAAGTAGATGATAGGAATTAGAAACGCAGTTATTTTCATATAAATTAACTGAGATGGATCTTTCAAAAAAATTCTTTCAAATCCAAATTCAAAACAGGAATAGAGAAATTTATTCTTTAACTGTTCAGCATGGGAAAAGATGGATTATATCTTTAAGAGATTCATTATTCTTTGTGAATCATATATACCAAAAAAGGATTTTATAGAAAGTACAAAAAGATGCATATTGTATAAGTTCAAAATAAAAACTATGTTTAGAGCTCTTATATCTCCCATGGGTAACCATCTAGCATAGGTAAAAGTCCTTTAAAACAATCTCCTCTGAATGTTCTGTGGGATGAATTAAAATTAACACATTTCTAGAAAAACATGACTATAAAATTGTAAAAGTTCAGTATTTATAGCTCAGATAAGATATTGTAAAACAATAAAAGAGAAAATAAACTTAGGAAAAGGAGAAGAGTAAGCTTTTATAGATCATTCCCATTCCTCTCAAATTGTTTTTGCAAAGAACAAAAAACATGTTCCAGTATAGATATACCTTATACAGTGCACCATTTCATACTGAATCCACTGAATCTGGATTTTGTCCATTAATATAAAATCAGACAAAACTCAGGCAAATAAACACATTCTAATCAAAACTATGAATATAGCTATGCATCTTAAAATTTGATTGCAAAATAAATAAAGACCCATGTTCAGAATACTTTCAAGATTTTTGAAGCCTGATTTGTATGAGAATCAGCACATATTCTGGCCTGGTCTCTGGTAATGGCATTGTTAGGTGCCATAGAGTTAGGCCTGACTCATAGTGACACTACGTGTAACAGAATGAAACTCTTCCTGACACTCTGTCATGCACATGATCTTTCTGTTAAACCACCAATCCCCCAAACATCATGTCCTTCTCCAGGCATTGGTTCCCCTTGACAATATGTCCAAAATATATAAGAGGTAGTCTAGCCTTCCTTGCTTCCAAGGAGCACTATGTTTGTACTATAGGATGTATCTGCTGATTCTTTTGGCAGTCCATAGTATATTCGTCTCCAGCACCCTAATTCAAAAGCATTAATTTCTCTACTGTCTCCCTTATTCACTGTCCACCTTTCACAAGCATATGATGTAACTGAAAATACCATGGCATGAATCAGGTGCATGTTCGTTTCAATGTGACATCTTTACTTTTCAACACTGTAAAGAGGTCTTTTGCATCCGTTTTTCCCAATGCAATGTGTCTTTTGATTTCCTGACTGTTATTTCTGTGGGTACTGCATGTAGAACCAAGTAAAACAAAATCTTGGAAAACTTCAATCTTTTCTCCATTTATCATGAAATTGCTTACCGACCCAGTTGCAAGGATTTTTATTTTCTTGATGTTCAGATGCAGTCCATACTGAAGGGCATGTTCTTTGACCTTTATCAGTAAATGTTTTAAATCCTCTTTACTTTCAGCAAGCAAAGTTGTGTCATTTGCATAAAGCAAGTTGTTAATGAGTCTTTCCAATGTCATGTTCTTCTTCATGAAGAAGCTTCTTCCATTATTTGCTCAGCACAGAGATTCAAGAAATATGGTGAAAGGATACAGCCCTGTTCATACCTTTCTTGACTTTAAACCAGGTAGTGTTTCCTTGTTCTGTTCAAACAATTGCCTCCTGGTCTGTGTACGGATTCCTTGTGAGTACAAGTGTTCTGGTACTTCCATTCTTTGTAATGTTATCCATAATTTGTTGTGATCCATGCAGTCAAATGCCTTTGCGTAGCCAAGAAAACAGGCAGACACCTTTCTGGTATTCTCTGCTTTTGGCCAATATTCATCTGACATCCACAATGGTGTCCTTAGTTCCACATCCCCATCTCAATCTGGCTTAAATTTCTGGCAGTTCCCTGTCAGTATACTACTGTAGCCACTTTTGAGTGATCTTTAGAAAAACTTTACTTTTTGAAATATTAATGATATTGTTCAATAATTTCTGCACTCAGTTGGATCCCCTTTTTTAGCAATAGGCACAAATATGGATCTCTTCTAGTCACTTGGCTGGGCAGCTGCTTTCCAAATCTCTTGGCATAAGCAAGTGAGCACCTCCAGTGCTACATCTGTTTGTTGAAACAGCTCTATTGGTTTTCCATCAATCCCTGGAGCCTTGTGTTTCACTGATGCCCTCAAGGCAACTTCCATTTCTTTCTTCAGTACCACTGGTTCCTGATTATATGCAACGTCTTAAAATGGATGGTCATCTGCCAATTTTTTTTGGTACAATGATTCTGTGTATTCTTTCCATCTTCTTTTGATGCTTCCTGAGTCATTTAATATTCTCCTTGTAGAATCTTTCACTTTTGCCACTCGAAGCTTGAACTTTTTCTTCAATTCCTTAAGCTTGAGAAAAACAGTGTTCTTCTCTTTTGGTTTTCTATCTATTCCTAGCTCTTTGCATCTGTCATTATAATATTTGATTTTGTGTTCTCAAGCTGCCCTTTGAAATCCTGTTTAGTTCTTTAACTTCGCCATGTCTTCCTTTTTATTTAACTGCTTGACATCCCAAGGTCAACTTTCAGAGTCTGTCTGGACATGTAATTTGGTCCGTTCTTTTTAATAGGTGTTTGCTTTCCTCATGAATGATGTTTTTGATGTCATGCCACACTTGTCTAGTCTTCAATTACTAGTATCTAACATACCAAACCTGTTCTTAAGATGGTCTCTGAACTCAAGTGGGATACTCAAGGTTATAACTTGGCTCTTGTACACTTGTTCTAATTTTCTTCAGTTTCAGTTTGAACCTGTATACCAGTAGTTGACGGTGTGATCACATGTTCCATGTGGTGACTTCAATGTGTATAATCACCGTTATGTTGGCGAAAAAATATATTTTCAATGAAGAGGTCATTGGTCTGACACAATTCTATCAAGTGATTTCCAGCATCATTTCTGTCACCAAGGCCTTAATTTCCAATTTCTCAACATTCTTCGTTTCCAATTTTTGCATTCCAATCACTAGTTAATTATCAGTGCATCTTGATTGTATGTTCAATTAATTTCAGACTTCAGAAACTGGTAAAAATCTTCCCTTTCTTCATTTGTGGCCTTAATGTGGGTGTGTAAATTTGAATCATAGTCATATTAACTGGACTTCCTTGTAGATATATGGATATTATTCTATCACTGACAGCATTGTACTTCAGGATAGATCTTGAAATGCCTTTTTTGATGATGAACACAATCCCATTTCTGTTTAATCTCTCATTCCTGACATAGCAGACCATATGATTATCTGATACAAAATGGCTAATATCAGTCCATTTTAGCTCACTGATGCCTACAATGTCAATGTTTATGCACTCCAATTCACTGGATGATTTCTAATTTTCCTAGATTCATACTATATACATTTTATGTTCTAATTATTAATGAATGCTTACAGTTATTTCTTATTTTGAGTCATGTCACATTAGCAAATGGAAGTCCCTGGGACTTTCCTCTATTCCTATCATTAAGGTCAACTCTACTTTGAGGAGGCAACTCTTCCCCAGTCCTGCGTGGCTCATTTTCTGGCACTATATCTGACAGTTTTTCTCTACTATTCATAGGGTTTCCAATGGCTAATTATTTTGGGAATGGGCTGCTGGGTCCATCTTCTTAGTCTGTGCTAGTCTGAAAGCTCAGCTGAAACCTGTCCACCATGGATTACCCTTTCAGCATCACAGTAATGCACAAACCCCCACAGTATGACAAACTGGCAGACAAGTAGGCATAATGGCATTGGTAGACCTGAAATAAGTCTTGTCCAATACTGTTTTATTATGGCTTCTCTAAGTATAAATAATTTATATAAACTCACTGTATAAAAGCTAGCCCAATGGTTATTTCTTGTAATTATATTAAAGCAAAATAATCTACCTTTTAAAAAGTACTTTAATACACAGATATCTAAACTCTGCCTGATCTATACTGTTAAAAATAATGTGAACTTAGGAAATACAGATGCTGTATATGATCTTCTTCACTATAAAGTATTGGTTATGATGGATTTTAAAAGCTTGAAACCAAATAGGACAAAATTCTTTGCAGTACAGGAATTCTTGATAGTAGCACAGAATATTAATGAAAAAAAAATGCATTTAATGAAACAAGAATGACTGGCTAAGTGGCCACCACCAGAAAACAAATCAACCTGGGGTTGGGGTAGCCAGATTGGACCATGAGCCTTCGATCAGCTCACAAAACAAGTGTTTTGTTTTGTTTTTTAATCAGCAAGATACACAAATATTTAAAAAAGTAGAGCAGAGCAAGTGTGCCTCAAGAGATAATGAACATGCTCGACAGCACCTAACAATAAGTATTAAAATCATGGATCTTTTGTGCAAAGGATGACTTAGATCTTCATTTTCCATGTGAAGATTCCTAAATCAAAGAAACTTGATCCTAGTGTCATTTGAAACTTACTTCCAATAATCAAACACAGATTCCTCTTAGACTAGCTTGTCCATGTGTCTACGTCTCTCTGTTGACACCAATTTTATAGTAACCAAATGGGTAACTTGTGGAAATCTTAGCTTACTTTCTGCTACTGCCTCCACAAAATACAACTTTAGACACATTATGGTACTGCTCAAAATTTTCTAAATAACTTGAATTAAAGTTCTAAGCCCTCAGGATCTGACCTTGAGAATCTTTTCTTATTCAATGAAGGTCTTATACATCTCACACACTTCACCAGTAATCCCAACACTTGGGAGGTGGAGGCAGGAGGACTGTGAACTCAAGGACACGTTGGGCTACAGATTGAGACCGTGTCTCTGTAACTAACTAAACAAACAAACAAAAATTGTTCATATAGTCAATTTTTTCCTACTCGTATCTTGCTTATAGCCTCAATATTCCTGCTTTTGTTTCTCTCCTGAAGTCCCTGCCTGAAAACCTATTTTCTCTTTTCTCCACCTATTCAACTTCTATTCCCTTTAAAGGATCAGTTTAAACCCCTAATTTTTTTCACAAAGCCAGGAAGCTTGTCTACTATAGTTCAGTTATCCTTTCCTCCTCACAAAACCCAACTAACTTCCATGTGGTCATTTGATCCTTATACTACTGATTAAATAAAATCAACACACCACTCAAATGCATTTTTCTTTTTCAGTTATCTGTGAGGGACAGCCTAACTCAGAACACTTAAGTGTAGTTACTTACAGTAGGCATGGAAATGCTATCTCAATTGATCCCAAAGAGCAATAAAGTTAGAAAATGAGGAGTTACCAGTATTATAATAATACTTCCCTCACTTTCATTGTTAGTCATTTACCTAACAATTCTAGCCATGTAGAATTAACAAGGAAAAACACAATTTAGCCAAATAAGTTGTCTCAGGTACTTTACTAAACAGGCTCAATTTTAAAATTTACACCTGTGATGAAGGAATTACATCACTGAATTAAAATATTTTGAAGTCCTCATGCATGAACAAGATGCATGTAGATTTTGGATGAAAATCGTATTAGAGAATCAAACTGATTTTTAGTGTGCCTCAGAGTCCATATCAAGGATGAAAAGGTCTTCTTAGACTATTTAAATCTGGGCTTTTAAGGGAGTTTCCTACAGAAACTGAACCAAATCCTGAGAAATAAGAGTTGGAAACATCTAGGAAGAACAGCAGATGTTGAATGCTTTAAACTTTTGAAGATGTTTGGGAAAAAAAAAAAGAAAAAGATTTAACAGACACAATTTCCCCTTCATCTCCCAACTTCAGATTCTTTTAATGCTGCTATGTAAAAGAAACTGGACACACAGGTAGGAGGTAATCATTAGAGTAGAATGAAATGTCTAAAACAGTTTCCTGTCCCTGTGCTTGTTCAAGAAAAGGTCGATGAACAGCTGCCAAAGGCAACAAAACAGTTGGACCCTGATGCCTCTCAGTGGGGGTGGAGGTGTGCGATGTGAATAGGGAGAAGCAGAAGGGAATGCAGGACTGCTTCCCAGCTCATGCTTCCAGGAGCCTTCCTTGGTCCTACTGCATTCTGGTCATCTACCCTTACTGACATATTGATTCAAAATAATATTCAGTTATTTTTTGATAAGTCAAAGTATTAACTGATGTGTCTTTCAAGAGACAAAAAGAAAAAAAAAAAAAAAAGCCTGAGATTTGCTATAAGGATCTACACTATTAGTATGTTGAGTCCACAAAACTTTGCCAATAATTACAGTAACTCTTATTTGATGGGAAAAATATTTGTAATCTAAAATAAAAATGTTTATAGGGAAGTTAATATATATCTAAAATATCCATACTATAAACTTGGGGGGGGAAGTGTTAGATTTATTTGAATGTACTGGAAAGGCAACTAAAGAGTGATATAAGGCAAAAAATGAGTAGCATGAGATCAGGGTTAGTAAAAGCTGTCTAGGGTCTAACAGGGAGAACAGACTTCTTTGTTGTTCTACCAGTCAGTGAACAGGGACTGGGTACAACTTGTATTGCTTCATTGACTTAATCTGGTAGATATATTTGAGTTTGGTTTTTGATTGAAAAAAAAAATGTCACTCATCATAGGGCCCAGGCAAAGTACTGTAAGGGAGATCTGAAAGGACAGACTCTTACAGTTGCTTCCATCTGTGAAACTGAATAATGGCCTTCAGGCCTCCAAGGAGCTATCTGCTGGCACATACATTTGCTACTTGCCAAAAACAAACAAACAATGAAGGAAGGCAGGCAGGAAAAAAGGGAGGGAGGGAAAGAAATCTCCATGTAGCCCATCTGACCTGGAACTTATGTTCCTTCTGCCTCAGCCTTCCTAGTGCTGGGAATACAGGTGTGCACCATGCCTATTAAGAAACAACTTTCAAAAGAAATATATCTGGACACGCCAATGGTTCTTAAAAGCCCTACACCCTAGTAGGCCTGGAATTCTTTCTAGGGGGTTATGATATCTTCAAGGGCACCAAAGTCTCTCTCTTTTAAATATAAAGAAGAAAATTAATTCTCTGACCTCCTGAAGCAAGTGTAAACAGGGTCTTTTCTTCTATTTCTCTCTTATATTGTTCAGCATAAGAAATTATTTTAGATTTCTTTTGAAATATCTCTGCCATGAAAGAAAATGAACTCATAAGCTGAAAAAAAGAAAGAGAAGAAAAGAAATGGCTCCTATAAAAGAAACAACTGGGAAATGAATGGCTTAATCAAGTTTCCCAAGGCAAAACAAAGCAAACAGTATTATTTAAAGGAACACCTTAACAATGGAATAAACTAGAATAAACTGCAGACAATGAGGTGGTTTGTTCCTAAAATATCATATGATTGTCATTACTATATTAATCTTTCCTCTTTGACCATGTACTTTGGCACATGATGTCTCTTGAACACATCCAATGATCCTACACGTTGCTTAGACAGAATGAGATTCTGTACTTATTAATTCAGTAAAATTTACTAAATAACAAATCAATGACTAAGGTAAGAACACAAGATGCAAAGTTGAAAAAGATGTAGTTGGTCCCGGCCCTCATGATGCTTTTTCTGAGGATGATGATTATGTGAACAAAATACCAAGTTGACAATAGCATTAGAACTGTCAGAGAAATGTGCATGAGCTGGGCACAGCAGCACATGCCTGTTATCCCAGCACTAGGGAGGGTGAGGCAGAAAGATCAAAGAGAGTTTGAGGCTGGCCTGGTCTACAAAGCAAGTTCCAGCGTAGCCTGGGATATACTGAGAGATCTTGTCTCAAAACAAACAAAATAAAACACACATCATCATCATCATCATCATCATCATCATCATCAAGAAAAAGAAAAGAGAATAAATACACATAAAACATTATGGGAAGACTAAGTCGTTCCCATAGCGGGGAAAAAAGGCTTCAGGAAAGAGCGGATAACTGAGCTGGTCTTAAATAGAAAAAAGAAAAAAAGTATTTCAAACAAAGCAAGTATTTATGTATTTAAGGTATGAAAAAGATGTTTATTAAGCATACCAAGTAGTAAGGTTCACAGTACACAACACTGAATGGTGTGTGCCGTGAAAGGTTATTAGCTAAGAAAGCAACCTAGTTCATGTAAATCAGTTCTGAAAAAGAAACTCATTTAATATAGAACTAGAAAATATTCCCTTTTGGCTGGAGAACATAATTTTAAACCTGTAGGGAAAAAACCTTTTGTATATTTTATTTCTGTCTTTTCCATACTTTTTTTTTTGGTAGTGTTGGGGGATAAACCCAGGTCTTTGCACATGGTAGGCAAGCATTCTACCTCTCAGTTATATTCTAAGCCCTTCCTTGCAGTTTGAGATTATGTTGCCTGAGAGAATCTAATTCAAAAAAGTTTTGACATGTTTCAGGCTCAGAGAGGAAACCCTTAAGAAATAGTTAAAGTATGAATCCCCACTGAAGAAAAGGAAGTCAGAAAGCAGAAGAAACCAGAGTCTAACGTATAACTCCAGGACAGAGCAGGATAGAGATGCAGGGTCTACCACTTAAAGAACAACCGTGGGATACACAGATAATACTAGGAAACCCAGGTCCTGCAACAGCCTCCAACAACTTGCTTGGTCTCAGAAATCCAGTCTGTGAGACTGGGTATTTTTCAAGATTTTGTCCCTCAATAGTTACTACACACGACAAGTAAGAAACGAAAACTGACTTCCCAGAGGGAAACAGACTAGGGGTAATATGACAATTATATTCCCCTTATTTTAGGGCTGGGGATGTAGCTCAGTGGTAGAGCATTTGACTAGCATGTTCAAGGCCCTATGTTCAATCCTGGTACACCCACCACCACCACCACTTTAAAAAACAAACCCTCTAGTGTCTAAGACAGTGGTTCTCAAATTATGATATCAGTGTCTTGTATTAAGCAGACAGTAGAGAGAGGTCTCAGTAGTTAGAAAATATAGCCTTGGTGATGGAAACAATGCTAGAGATTGCATGATAGAATTCTGTCAGACTAATGACCTTTTCACTGCAAAATTATTTTTTCACCAACATAAACTGGTTACACACATGGAATTCAGGAACCCAACTGACTACATTTGTGGAAAGAGATGATGGAAAAGCTCAATATCAAAAGTCAGAACAAGATCAGGTACTGATTGCAGATCAGATCAGCAACTGCTTATAAACAGGTTCAAACTGAAACTGAAGAAAATTAGAACAAATGTACAAGAGCTAAGGTATGACCTTGCATATATCTCACTTGAGTTCAGAGACCATCTTAAGAACAGATTTAATGTGTTAGATACTAATGATTGAAGATCAGACGAGTTGTGGCATGACATCAGAGACATCATTCATGAGGAAAGCAAAAACTTATTAAAAAGAAAGGACCAAATTACATGTCAAAACAGACTCTGAAACTTGTCTTTGAATGTTGAGCAGCTAAAGTAAAAGGAAGACATGGCAAAGTTAAAGAACTAAACAGAAGAGACCAAAAGGCAGCTTGAGAAGACAAAATCAAATATTATAATGACGTGTGCAAAGATGGAAAACCAAAGGGAAGAACATGCTCTGTTTTTATCAAACTTAAAGAATTGAAGAAAAATTCAAGCCTTGAGTGGCAAAGGTGAAGGAGTCTATGGGGAAAATATGAAAGGATGCCAGAAATATTGAAAGAAGATGGAAAGAATACACAGAGTCATTATACCAAAAAGAATTGGTGGATCAGCAACCATTTGAAGAGGTTGCATATGATAAGGAACCAATGGTACTGAAGGAAGAAGTGGAAGCTGCCTTGAAGGAAATGGCAAAACGCAAGGCTCCAGGAATTGATGAAATACTAACAGAGATGTTTCAACAAACAGATGCAGTGCTGGAGGTGCTCAAATGTTCATGCCAAGAGATTTGGAAAACAGATACCTGGCCAACTGATTGGAAAAGATCCATATCTGTGCCTATTCCTAAAAAAGGGATGCCACTGAGTGTGGAAATTAATGAATGATATCATTAATATCACACAAAGTAAAATTTTGCTAAAGATCATTCAAAAGCGACTGCAGCAGTATATTGACAGGGAACTGCCAAAAAATCAAGCTGGATTCAGAAGAGGGTGTGGAACCATGGGTATCACTGTGGATGTCAGATGGATATTAGTTGAAAACAGAGGATATCAGAAAGATGTATCTATTTTTTTGACTATGCAAAGGCATTTAACTGTGTGGAGCACAACAAACTATGGATAACATTGCAAAGATTGGAAATACCAGAACACTTAATTGTACTGATGAGGACTGTACATAGACCAGAACAAGGAAATACTACCTGGTTTAAAGTCAGGAAAAGTGTGTCAGGGTTGTATCCTTTCACGGTATCTCTTCAATCTCTATGCTGAGCAAGTAATCTGAGAAGCTGGATTTTATGAATAAGAGCATGGCATCAGATTGGAAAAGATTCATTAACAACCTGCTTTATGCAGATGACAGAACTTTGCTTGCTGAAAGTGAAGATTTGAAACATTTACTGACGAAGATAAAGAATAAAGCCTTCAGGATGGATTGCACCTCAACATCAAGAAAACAAAAAGTTGCAACTGGGTCAGTATGCAACTTCATGATAAATGGAGTAAAGATTGTGCTATCCAAGATTTTGCTTTACTTGGTTTTACAATCAACAACTATGGCAATAGCAGTCAAGAAATCAAAAGACACAATGCATTGGGAAAAGCAGATATAAAAGAGCTCTAAGTGTTGAAAAGATGTCATGTTGAAGCCAAAGGTGTGCCCCTGATTCATGCTATGGTATTTGGAATTGCATCATATGCTTGTGAAAGGTGGACAGTGAATAAAAGAGCCAGGAAAAGAACTGATGCTTTTGAATTATGGTGCTGGTGAGGAATATACCATGGACTGCCAAAAGAATGAATAGATCTGCCCTAGAAGAAGTGCAACCAGAGTGTTCCTTAGAAGCAAGGATGGCTGGACTGCATTATGTATTTTGGACATGTAGTCAGGAGGGACCAATCCCTGGAGAAGGACATTATGTTTGGGAAAGTGGCAGGTCAACAAGAAAACGAAGACCCTCAACTAGATGCACTGACACAGTGACTGCCACAATGTACTTAAAAAAATCATGTGCCTAACACGGTGTCTGAA
Source organism: Pedetes capensis (assembly GCA_007922755.1). NCBI lineage: Eukaryota > Metazoa > Chordata > Mammalia > Rodentia > Pedetidae > Pedetes > Pedetes capensis. Next base: position 23,833 of record VMDO01003772.1, read on the forward strand.
GTGTTTTCTTCTGTTGCACATAGGGTTGCTAAGAGTGGTACCAAAATCGATGCCACCTAGCAAAAACAGATTTTCAAAAGTACTAGCTGGGTACAGTGCCACACATCTGTAACCCCAGCACTTGGAAGGCTGAGGTAGGAGGATTGCTATGAGCTCAATGCCATCTGGGCTACGATGCAAGACCAGGAAGGAAGAAAGGAGAGAGAAAGAAAGCAAGCAAGCCAACAAGCCAGCTGGGCACAGTGATGCATGCCTGTAATCCCAGAGACTCAGGAGGTGGGGGCAGGAGGGTCACAGGTTTGAGGTCAGGGGCAATCTATATAATGTAGTGAGACCCCATCTCAAGATAAAAAATTAAAAAATGGGCTGGAGCAGTGCAGTGGTAGAACACTTGCAAAGCATGTGGAAGGCCCTGGGTTTATCCGCCAAATACATTAAAAACAAAAACAAAAACAAAAAATCCTCAAAGAAAAAGAAAAAAATTGAAAGAGAAAGGAAGGAAAGAAAGAAGGAAAGAGAAAGAAAAAAGCGTATGTCACACTTCTTGCTAGAAAAATAGTTATTTTTTGCTTTGGAAAAAATTCCATAAAAGTTGTGTTTATCCTAATAAAGAAGAGTTTACTGTAGGTTATTTTAAAATGAATTAGGGGTTGGGAAGGGATAAATCACTGGTTTGGCACTTGCTTCATATGTGTGAGGTCTTAGGCTAGCACTACAAAAATAAATTTAAAAAATTTCTCAGTTTTAATTTTTAGTGTAGTAAATGTTGACAGCTGTAAGCCATATAAGCTAAAGGCTGGGGGTCTCTGTGAAGTACAAAAGGATTCTGAAACCAAAAAGTTTAAAAAGTGCTGCTTCAGGGCACTCATTGGGCTGGAGTTTAGCTCAGCTAGTACAGCACTGCTTTGTGCACTCTGAGGCCCTGGGTTTGATCCCCAGAACAGCAAAAATAAGAGAAGGATCTGGCAGCCTACTCCCAAAACAATCAGCCATTGAAAACTATGAATAGCAGAGAAGCACTGACATAGTGCCAGGCATGGCACAGTGTCAGGGAGTATTTCATTCTGTTGTATACAGGGTCACTATGAGTTGGGCCCAATTTGATGGCACCTAACAACAACAAAGGCTTTCACTGTGCATAATAAAGTAACTTCACTTTTACACACTTAAGGTAGGAGAATAGAAAAAAAAAAGTCACTCAAACCATTTTCTTAATCAGTGATTTAGATGAGAAACCATCATTAAAAATATATAGTGTGGTTTGTAATAGGTACTCATCAAACAAGGGTAATGACAGAACTAGGTATTAGTGGTTGGGACTAAATCAAATCAAATTAATAAGCTGTCAGGATAAGTTACCCTATGATATTGATATTCTTACTTTATTTCATATGCATACTTTAGGACATGTTGATTATTTTTCTTAAAAATACAGTTTCTAGGGCATTTCTGTTAGACTAAATAGCCCAAGCATTCACAAAGATTTGTTCACCACTACCTAACACCTGGAGTGACAACTGCTGAAATCACCAATCTACTCTAATACATTTCATTTCATGGCTATAGGATTTTAGTATCTAAAAAATTGTAACAGGCACAAAATAACATCAAACAAAACAAGCACATAAAATACTTTTATAAAACAACTTTACTGAGATCATACAATGTACTTTTGCTATACTTACCGTATCCCATATCTGAAGTTTTATCTGTTTTCCATCAATTGTTATCATTCGAGCACCAAACTCTACACCTGAATAGGGCAGAAAATGACTTGGTATATAATCTAGTTGAACTGTATTTCATAATCAAGGATTAGAATGCAGAATGTATATTTCCAAAATATAGTATGCTATGTGATATTCAGGTTAACAAATAGAGCTGCTACCATTAGAAAATGTATAAACTAAGGCAGAAATTCTAATAAGACATAAGCTAAAGACATAATTAAAATAATAAGATACTGAAGTCTAGTATAGTCAATACCAAGAAGCCAACTGTGGTCTTTATGTTTCAAAGGCTTAGTAACATAAAAACAACTCAAAAAACAATTCAAGAGTCATTATTTATTAATAATAAATATTAAACATTAAAATTTCTTTAAAACTACATTACCATAGTGTAAAATAAAGGGGGCAGATAAATTTCAACATGATGGTTTTGTTTCTCAGCATGGGTAATTGACTAGTAAAGAAGTCGCCAAATCTGTCTACTAGATATAACCACCATTTAAACATACTTTCAGACAGTGGTCCATGAGCACATACACATGCAGAAATAAGTATTCTATTTTACATAAACTTATATAAATGCTGTTCTGCAATTTACATTTCATTAAATGTCAGACATTATTCTACATCAGACGTCTTTGCAAATCAATAAACACATAAAACTACATCATTATTTTTATGTCTGCATTATATTCCTTTGTGCGCAGATAATTTATTATATGAGTACTCTATTGCTACAAATTTAGGTTGTTTCCATATCTTCACTAAATAATTAATTTTGGGAGGGGGTGTCAGGGCCTTGTACCTACTTTGCAACTGCTCTTTTGTATTGTTTCTACTCATAGATTAGGAGGGGAAGAGGAGGAGAAATTCTATTTTTCTTCTAGTTATCATGGATGGGCTGGCTTTTAGCCACAATACAAAAACACCTGCATTGCTGAACAGGATTCAGACTTCTTCATTCCAATGCATATTGGCCAAAAAGCAACTAACAAACTATAGACAAACCCGTAAATTCTCCTGATACCAAAGGTGGGTAGGCAAGGCAACAGGGCAAGCAGATGGGCCCTCTGTGGAGCTGACATCATGAGGAAAGTGATAAGGATACTGAAACTGATCAGTGACCATTCCATTCTAGCAGAAGAAAGGCTAACAAGGCTGGCCCTGCAGCAAGACCTCTGTGTCTGCTCTTCCTTACTGGCTGCTAAGAGACTTTCCCTCTCCCTGCTCCCAAGGGCAATCTCCATTTGCCTGCATGTTCTAAATACAACTCCAGATATGGTAATACCATATCGTCAGATCTAATCCGCACCCATTCAACAGTGCTGGAGAGCTACAAAATCAGATGTAGATTAGGACTGCATATGGACTGGATTCAGGGTAAGCAGGTGGAGAGAACAGATTAGATTTGAGAATATATGGTATATTCCTTTTTGCTTAATTTAGCCAGAGTTGGGTTTTAGCTTCTCTTTTTCTCTCCCTCTCCCTCTTCTCTCTCCTCTCTCCCTCCCTCCCTCCCTCTCTCTCTCTCTCTATCATTCTCTCTGTCTCTCTCTCTCACCCTCCCTCCCTCCCTCTCCCCTTTGGGGTTGAACTGCAGGCCTCACACATACTTGGCAAGTACTCTACCACTAGACTTCACCCCAGCCCATGTTTTATTTTGAGTCAGGGTCTCACTAAGTTATACATGCAGCCTCTGGCCTTGAACTTGAAATCCTCCCAAGTTGCTGAAACTAAAAAAGTCTTTAAATAAAGATGTTGCCTCTAAAAATTTTATCTAATTCTAAATAAACCTGTTATATGAAAGTCAAGAGTGTTTCTAAAGCAGGGAAAAGTCATAATACGACTGATATTTTAACTATGTTTTTCAATAAGGTTAGGATACAGAATTAAACCACAAAACAGAGGCAAACAGACCAGTTAAAATGCTACTGAATTATTTAGACATGAGGTAAAGAATAGTGGTAGGAAATACATATCTCCAAAGTTCCCAAGCACTGATTACTCAAGAAAGATGACTTTTGCTTTCCTGTTAGCTGCAATAAAAACAGGCCTCAATTTCCGCCTTAGAATAACCATTTCCCATATACCTTCTCATACCTGGGTCCAACATACATTTCATCTTTATATTCTATGTAGCAAAAGAAAATACTGAGATCTAACGTGCTAGAAGTCTTCAAAAACAAATACATAAGGCAAAAAATTATTTCTTTCCTGTATGGGTAAAAAATTTAAGTCCTGCTTTCCTTAAGTTTATATATGCTTGAGAATCCCATTTAGAAAGATCTCCTTATCTTGTTGGGTTTTTTAATTTTTTTTTTGGTAGTACTGGGCGGTTGAATCCAGGACCTCATGCATACTTTTCAACTGCACTGCCAATGAGCTGCAACCCCAGCCCATTTTTTACTTTTTATTTTTACATAGGGTCTGACTAGGTTAGTAATAGATATCTCTGGCCTCAAATTTGCAATCCTTCTGCCTCTGCCTCTGGAGTTGTTGGGATTACAGGTCCTCACCTCTTATCTTGCTTTTAATGGGCTAAATAATCTTCCCTTAAGCCTCTGAGACTCTTTTTCAGATATTTCTATTAAAAGCCAATTTGACTGCCAGAGAAATTACCTGTGGAGTCAAAGTCAAGAATTCATTTACTTGACAGTCAAGGAATGGTGCTTATTTTTTCAGATAGGTTATTCACTCCTAATTTTCCAGAACAAAATGCTCTGAATATAAATATACATTTTTCTAATTGCCTCCAAATTATCATCCTTATATAGTAATTAATACTATATATTGAGCACTCAAAATCAATACCTCCTAGTTTTGAGACCCTGGGAAAGCTATTAAATTGTTGCTATGTCTTAGTTTCCTCACATGTAAAATATTCATTATATCTATCTCATGAAGTTTTTGTAAGTGCTCCACCACTGAGCTGCACCCTTAGTCATTTTTTATTTAAAATTTTTTGTTGTTTTGCAGTATTGAGGGGCTGAACCCAGGGTCTCATGCATACTTTGCAAGCTTTGCATACTTCTACCAGTGAACTGCATCCTCACTCCCTTTTCATTTTTTGTCTTGAGACAGGGTCTCACTAAAGTACACAGGCTGCCTCTGGCCTCGAATCTGTGCTGCTCCTGCCTCCATCTCCTGACTTACTGGGTTAAAGGCATGTGCCACCGTGCCCAGTCCCTTCTTTATTTTTTAAAACAAGGTCTTGCTATGTTGTGCAGGCTGTGTCCATCCTTGAACTTGTGATTCTTCTGCCTTAGCTGCCTCAGCCTCCTCAGTGATGGGATTATAGCCATATACCAGAGTGCCCAGTGAGACTGTCTCAAAAATAAAATAAATAAAAGAAAAAAGAAGAAGAAAAAGAGAGAAGGAAATACACACAGACACACACACACACACACCCAAGGTCTCACTATGTAGCCCAGGCTGGCCTTGAACTTTTGATCCTCCTGCTTCAGTCTCCTGAGGGCTGGGATTACAGGTGGGCACCACTGACAGAACTTCTAAAGCACCACCCATGTAACTAATAATGACAGCTTCAGTAAGAAAGTGTCACGTCTTAGAGCTTGGTGACTGTGGAGATACATGGTAGAATGTGGCTCCTTTCCCCAGGTAAGGCTGAGATGTGCCTATGCAGGCCTCCTTATCATGTCAAGGCCAGAACCTCCAGGCTGCTGGATTGCCAGGTGGTGATGCCAAAGCAGAGAGCAGAGATGGTATCAAGTAAACAGCCAGGCACAGCCTTTCTTAGACCAGCATGGGAACATATGGGTTTCCTATCCCCTATTCCTGTAATCTGTCTGCAGCCATACTACCCTGGGGTCCAACCCTGTCAGATCTCGGAAACTAAGCAGGGTTGCCCTGGTTAGTCCTTGGATGGGAGACCATTTGGAAACACTGGGTGCTGAAGGCTTGGGAGAAGGACCCAGCAGCCCACTCTCAAAACAATTAGCCACTGAAAACCCTATGAATAGCAGAGAAGCACTGACAATAGTGCCAGGCATGGTACAGTGTAAAGAGTGAGAGCTGACTTGATAGCACCTAACAACAACAACATTCCTGTTACTTAGATACTGAAGAGGTTCAATGGAAGCAAGGCATCTGGGCACACACTTGTAATCCCAGCAATTTGGGAGGTGGAGGCAGGAGGAAGTTCAAAGCCACAGGCAGTCTGCTTAATGTAGTGACACCATGACTCAAAAAAAAGGGGGGATAGGGGTGCAACTCAGTGGTAGAGCACTGGCCCAGTATGTGCAGAGTCCTAGCTCGACCCCTCCAGTACAGAGAGGGGGAACTATACAAAGAAAATGGGGACATGTGGGCATGTGGCTTGATTTTTTTTAATTGTAAAAGCAAAGGAAACCTAGATGTAAAAAGTAATGTCCTAGTTGGGCATGGAAGCTCATGCCTGTAATCCCAGCAATTCAAGAGGCAGAGGCAGGAGGATCTCAGGTTTGAGGCCAGAGGCAGCCTGTATAACTTAGCAACACCCTATCTCAAGATAATGGACTGATGGTGCAGGTCAGTAGTGGAGCACCTGCAAAGTACGCATGGGGCCCTGGATTCAACTCCCCAGTACTGAAAGGAAAAAAAAAAAAAAAAAAAAAGGAATGTCCTAGCCAGGTGCAACAGGACACACCTATTATCACCCAGTAATTTAGGAGCTTGAGGCAGAAGGATCATAAATTCAAGGCCAGAGGCAGCCTGCACAATTTAGCAAGACCCTGTCTCAAATTAAAAAAGGGTAGGGGGGAGGTCTGAAGGTGCAGCTCAGCAGAATGCTTGCCTACCATATGCTAGCCCTGTGTTCAATCCTCTAGCACCACTAAAAACAAAATAAAGGAATGTCCTAAACTAGGCATGGTGGATCATATCTATAATCCCAGTGAGGCAGAGGCTACTACAAATGCCCTCAACTTGAAACTATTCTAGAGATTTCATCAGAATTATAAAACCAAAACTAAGAAATAAATATTGTTGTTATTGTTGTTAGGTGCTATTGAGTACTCATAGCGACCCTCATAGGGTTTTCAATGGCTGATTGTTTCGGGATTGCCTTGGGAGTGGATTGCCAGGTCCTTCTCCCATTTTTGCGGTGCTGGGAATTGAACTCGGGACCTCAGAGACTGCAGCGCAGCGCTCTACCAACTGAACTAAATCCCAGCCCTAAAAAATAAATATTAGCTAAGGAAAAAGATCAATAGGTTTGACTGAAGAAAACTAACATAAGACACAAAGATATTACAGATAATCCAAAGAGAACACAAAGAGGATTCTTTCTTTGATTTTTTGGTTTTTTTTTGAGACAAAGTCTTGCAGGTAGAACTCATGATAATCCTACCCTGGCCTCTCAAGTGCTAGAATTTTGGTGTGTGTCACCACGACCAATAAAAGATGGTTCTTAGACAAAAATGTTGAGGCTCACTAAAAATTAAAAAAAAAAAAAAATTAAAAATAACCACTTTTGCCTTTCTAATTCCTTTTGTTGTTTTTTGTTTTGTTTGAGAGTGTCTCACTATGTATCTCAGGCTGGACTAGAACTCGCTGTGTAACTCAGGCTGGCCTAGAACTCATGATCTTCCTGTCTTAGCCTCCTGAGTGCTGGGATTACGGGCACTTACCACCAGGCCCACTTTATCTTTCTAATTCACAAACTTTAAAAATATCATTAAGCTGAAACAGAGGCAAGAGTGAAGAGAAATGGGTATTTTAGTGCACTGTAGGGGGAGTTATTTGGGATGTATTAAGTTTGGGATGTCTATTAGACATCCAAAAGAGATGCTGTATACGCAGCCTGATGGCATATGGTAGAGAGGGGACCTAATTGGAGTAGGTTCAAGAAAGACTTGGGTGGAGAGAAATTTGAGCTAGAAAGTATAGATAATTCTTTTTGAGGAACTTTGCTAAAATGAGAGGAAATGACTGAAGGCTGGAAACAAAACTAGAGTCACGGAAAACAAGTATCATAAAGAGAATAGTTAATGATGATTAAAGATAAGAGAACTGCTAAGGTAGTGTCCACCACACTGGGCATGGTGATGCATGCCTGTGTCCTCAGCACTGAGGAGGCTGAGGCAGGAAGACCAACATGAGTTTGAGGACAGCTTGGGCTAAATAGAGAGACCATGTCTCAAAAAACCAACAAAACTACAAACGAACCCACCACAAAACCAAAAACAAAAGTAGCATCTTTGAGTAGACCTTAGCAAGGAGTTTATGATATTCCCCCATAGTAGTGGGGAGGCAGCCATGTTTATTGCCATCAGGCACTTAGGTGCATCTATGTGGTGGTGGGAACCTGTGAATAAGCTCTTCTAACTTGTCTTTATTTTTCTGAGTGAGATGGAGTAGCACATGTAGGGTGGTAGCAAGATCACTGGAAGAGAGAAAGTAAAGGAACTGAGAGGCCAAAATGTGCATGGGTACATGCTCATATGTGTGCACAAGGTAAATAGTATAGAATATATTTCTAGCTAGGTAATCAGTATTTAAAAGTCATTGTTCCAGTGCTTCTCCAACTTTAAGGTTCTTATGAATCACTTGAAGATCTTGTTAACATGCAGATTATGATTCAGTAGATTCTTTAACAAGCTCCCATATGATACTGATACTACTGGTCCATGGCTCTAGTCTGGACTGTCAATGTAACTGTGTTCATGAAGCTATTTATAAACTGCTACTTTGACTTACATCATAACAATTGTTGTTCAGATAGTTAAAGGATAAATAATATTTTAGAGTCTTTCCTAACCTTTTTATGATTTTTAACTCCCTCTTTTCTACTATTTAATACTTTCTTAGTTATTGCAGAATCTTAAATTTTTCACCATCTACTCACCAGGCAAAGGCAAGTATGCAGCAGAATCAAGATACTGTCTTATGCCTGCCTATCTTAGCAAAGATTCCAATATTCCTTTTGAAAATATGTGCTAATGATCTGCTAAGTGTTTTTATGTCTGCAAATAAACTGTGGTAGGTGTCAAAAATGTTAAGTGGACCTTGTGCAGAAGCAGAAGTAGTAATTAACAGCACTTACTGCTTCTACTGGCCTACATTTGGTTTGCCACTGAATTGCTGTACTGAATGCACTCCAAGAGTACTGTATGTAACTCTACGTAAGCTGTATGGCAGGAAAGGATAACAAGAATAACTGAGTCAGTATTTATTTTAAAAAATGTTCTCCAGTGGAAAACACAAAATTACCAACATCAACAAATGAACTGTAGATAATTATTAATATTGTGAGATCAGTTCTATAATCCTGGATCATTCTTTGCTTCATGGAAATTTATAGATTTTTCAAAAAAGTGTCATGAGCTCAAACATCCTGAAACATCTTAAGTTCTGAGGCCCTTTGCATAGTCAATGTATTGAGTCCATTCATATTCACTTTATATGATCTGAAATAAAATTCCAGTTTCTATAAAGTGTTTCAGGTGGCTACCATTGTTATGATAAGACATTATTGCTGGAGCCATTGTCGGGCTGTATGCCCTAGGAGTACCTAAGAAAAATACGATAATTTTGTGAAACTCCACTGGATGTATTTTCCCTGGACACATAGTAGGTAGAAGATGGAACTGCCTATATTTACCCTCTGTAAGATTTACTTTGTCTTTTTATGAGGAATGATCCTGATCATGCACAAAGCAGCTCTAAAGCATGACCTATGGACACCACCATTTACCGCCCAAGTTGGTATTGGTATCATGCTGAAACTCAGTGCCTCCAAAGTTACTCTATTTTGGTTGTTTTCTAGCATTTTTTTGTCTTTTCCTTAACAGTCAATAAGAATTTCTCATAAACATGAGTATACAAATCTCATTTCCCATGAATAGGAGATACAGTTCGAGGTATACACAGTTCCTCAGAAAAGAGCTTCAATTTAAGCAGAGAAGTCAAGCAATGGCACATACTGAGAAGAGAAAGCTTGAGAGCATGAAAAAATACTGGGTATTCAGGGAAGAGCAAGTAGCTAAGCCTTGATGGGACACACTATCTTCACGGGTTAGTAAAAAGTAAGAAAGTGAGAAGAATCCTGAGTTTAGGAGTTAGTGGTTTATGTTTATTCTGTTTAGTACAGAACCAGTCATTACAGTAGACAAAAGTTAAGGACACGATGACTAGCTAGGTTAGTTAAGTGTTCGGGACTTATGATGGTAAATACGTGTGACTATTCACTCAGATGACGGTCCGTCATTTCTGATTTGGTAACATGTTGTACACAGTGACTCTGGCTGGACCCATGGGCAAAGCTAAAAAAACAAGGGGTGAGGGGGCCTACACCAAGATGAAGGCATGGACTTTCTTTTCCAGCAAAGTTGGAATTGAGTTTAAGAGAATCTCTGCTTTCCTGAATGGGATATGAACTTTGAGGCTACTGATAATGACCTTTTCCAACCATGGAGACAGGGAAACCAAAACATTGGTTAACAAGGAGAGAGAACAATGCAACACGCATAAGGGTAGACTATGGGGAAAAATGCCTGCAGTGGTAGCCCTGTGGCATCCGATCCCATCAGATCTCGGAAGCTAAGCAGGGTCCAGCCTGGTTAGTACCTGGATGGGAGACCGCCTGGGAACACCAGAAGCTGTAGGCTTGGGAGAAGGACCTGGCAACCCCCTCCCAAAATTCAATCTGCCATTGAAAACCCTATGAACAGCAGAGAAGCACTGACCATAGTGTTTCCCCTGTTGTACAGAGGGTCGCTATGAGTTGGATACCGACTCGACGGCACCTAACAACAACAAATGGGGAAAAATATGATGTAGACAAGCAGAACTTCCTCTGTTTCCTCCCTAAGAGCTCTAATCTCTGGTGCCAGGCTGATCCAGCTGCCTCCCTCCTTCCATCAATTTCTGTGGGACATGTATACTTAAAATAACAAATTCCTTTTGCTTGAGCTGAATTAGGCAGATTTTGTTATTTACAACCAATTTCAAGAGTGAAAAGGGGAGAAAAGAGGGATAGCAGCTAGTGTCTAGCCAGAAAAACAGAAACCACACTTAAGTATTTAAGTGCTTAGAGAATTTAATGTATGGAATTAGTTACAGTAAAGGAAGAGCCAAGAGGCTCACAGAAGAGACTGGGAATCAGCCCAGAGATTAGGCACAGCAGGAAGCTGCTTACCATCCTTAGGCTGGGAAGACACGGAGAAACTGGGTTATCGGAGCTCAGGAGCCAGACCACAAGTGGGCCTGCCAGGCAAGGGGCAATAGAGAACACACAGTCAACCCAGGGTGAGAGAGAGAAATAGAAAAAGATCCTTGGCTTCCTTGTTCTTTTAGTCATCTATTTCCCAGTGTCTGCCATGAGCAAACCTAGAGCAAAGCCAGCTGGCAGCTACATGAGTTACAGTTTTCCAAACAACTCTCTTTGGTCTATTCCCTGATCTGTCTTCACAAGCAGGCCTATGCCAATTTCTGACAGCAGGTTCAGGCCCATCTTCTCTATTGGGTGTGCTTAACAACTTAGAAATTTATGTATAAGATTTAATGAAAAGGAAGAACACACGGAGCACAGTGGTGCATGCATCAATCCCAGAGACTTGGAAGGTAGAGGATTGTGGGTTGAGGTCAGAGGCAGACTGTTTATTCTAGTGAGATTCTCACTCAAAAACAAAAAACAAAGAGGCTGGGGATGTAGCCCACTTGCAAAGTATAGGCAAGGCCTGAGTTCAATCCTGAAGTACTGGGGAAAAAAAAAAAAGAAAGAAAGAAAAAAGAATATTTTTATTTGGCAAGCTATACTAAAACCAATTGTTTGATTAGTTGTCTTATAACTTAGTCTTGCCTAAAATTGGCTAGCAGGGTTTTAAACCTAGGGAGCAAAGAGCAGATCCTATATGAAAACAAGTTCATAAAAAGTGAAGTCATGAGAACCAGTACTGAACAATATTACTTAGCTAACTCATCATTATTATATATACTTGAAACTTTCAAAATTAAAATAGATTATGGATATTCTTATTGACATTAATTATTATTGAAAGATTTCAATATATCCATAAAGTACATGTGGCTTGGTTGAAACTATTAAATCAATAATAATCTTATAAGTTGTTTTCGATTTGATATTTTTAAAATACACAGGACATGAGAATCAACATGCTATAAATGTTGTTAATAAAATCAAGAGAAAATAAGTCACTGACTGAAGATTCATTAAGCAAAAAAATAATGAGATTTCCAATTACTGTTTTTCTTCGTATTTGACTAATTCCTAGTTGTTAATAAGTAAGAACATAGAAGAATCATCTAGTTAGATTCCTTACCTTTCAGGACATAAAACTATTTTTTTAAACAAACAATAGTATGATAACCTAAAATTTTTGTTTTTTCACTCATTTGATTTTATGCCTTTGTATATTAACAAGCTTATTAATAAAAATGAGTAACATTACTTTTTTTAAAAATGAAGTATTTGTTATTAGTAACTATTCCATTTATTGTTCACAATTGCCTAATGGTAGTTTTTCTTTTCTTTTCTTTTTTTTTTTGCAGTACTGGCTGGGGGTTTAACCCAGGGCCTCGCGCCTGCATGCTCTGTAAGTGCTGGGCCACCGAGCTGCACCCTCAGCCCTTTTTTTTACTTTTTGAGACAGGGTCTTGCTAAGTTATACAGACTGCCTCTGGTCTCGAACTTGCGATCCTCCCGCCTCCGCCTCCTGAGCCACTGGGATTACAGGAGTGTGCCACCTCGCCCGGCTTATGGTAGTTTTTCTTGGTTCATAATTGTAGGTAAGTTTGTAGTATTGATCATATTGCCAGGCACTGTTTCAATATCATACTTATTCATTTACTGATAATAGTAATTTTACAGAATTGATGGTACTATTATTCTCATTGTACAGATAGAGAAATCAGGATGTGGAACAATGAGATGGCTTGCCCAGATAGATAGTGGCAATGATTTGATTTGATTTCCAACATGCTGATCTACATGCTTCTACCATGATGAAGTACTGTCCCTTAGTAGTTTATCATTAATTAAATATAACTGAAATCTTAAGTATTAATGTCTTCTGTATTTTAACCACTTGTGAAAGCTAGATAATATTTATTTTTACTATACCTATTTCTAAAAAGCGATGAAGACTAAACTCTGCACAATAAATGTAGTTTTACTGATTTTAGAAGCATCCCTAATAGAATGGGCTCTCTAGCATCTTGCATTTAAATTACTCAAAACTGCTAATGCTTTTCTCTTTAATAAAACTTACCAATAGTGAGGTCATGTACCGGCTGAAACCTCTTGTCTGTAAACTGTAGCAATAAGCATGATTTACCAACACCTGGAAGTTAAAAAAGAAAACAACAACAAAAAAATAAGAGACAAAACTCACAGAAATTAAGAATCACTTTACAAAAGCAAGGATTTCTGGTGCTGTGAACAATCAACCATTATTTCTCAAGTGCTCTAATTTCTTAAAATACCCTTTTTGCCCTTTCTTATTCATTCAATATTTCCATGTGAAAGACAGATGTGGCAGTTCAACTCCTAGAAGGCGGCTACTTAGGTCCCCCAGTAGCATCTACCCTGCAGTAGAGTTTTCATGCACTTCTGCTTTTTGTGCAGCAGTGAAAATATTTAAAGCATATTAATTTCCTTTCTATAATTTAGTTCATTAAATGCCCTTATGAACAAACAAGTCAGTCAGGAGTTTGTGTTTGGGATCTACCTTTCTGGGAAAAGCTGCCTGCTTTTTCTTAACAATTCATTTAATAATCAACTGTAATTTGAATTGCATTTCTTTAGTAAAACTGACCTTACTAAGTTCATGAGTACCTTCTATATTCCTATATTCTATATTCATCCTACTTGCCCTCTAAGGGAACTGATATTGAACACCATGCCTACTTCCTACTCACGCTGGAACTTGCTCTTGAGCATCGGGCAGCTAAAGTAAAAAGAGGACATGATGAAGTTAAGAAACTAAACAGAAGATTTCAAAAGGCGCTCGAGAAGACAAAAACAAATATAACGATACGTGCAAAGAGCTGGAGGCAGAAAACCAAAAGGGAAGAAAAAACTCTGTGTTTCTCAAGCTTAAAGAAGTGAAGAAAAAATTTAAGCCTTGAGTGGCAATAGTGAAAGATTATACAGGGAAAATATTAAATGATGTAGGAAACCTCAAAAGAAGATGGAAGGAATACACAGAGTCATTATACAAAAAAGAACTGATAGATGACCAACCATTTCAAGAGGTTGCATATGAAGAGGAACCAATGGTACTGAAGGACGAAGTGGAAGTTGTCTTAAAAGAACTGGCGAAATACAAGGCTCCAGGAATTGATGGAATACCAACAGAGATGCTTCAACAGATGCAGCACTGGAGGTGTTAACGTGTTTATGCAACAGATTTGGAAAAAAGCTACCTGGCCAACTGACTGGAAGAGATCCATATTGGTACCTATTCCCAAAAAAGGGGATCCAACCGAATGTGGAAACTATCAGACAGTATCATTAATATCACACACAAGCAAAATTTTACTAAAGATAATTCAAAAGCGACTGCAGCAGCATATAGATAAGGAACTGCCAAAAATCAAGCCGGTTTCAAAAGACGGAGGGGAACCAGAGATTTCATTGCTGATGTCAGGTGGATATTAGTTGAAAACAAAGAATATCAGGAAGATATCTATGCTTTATTGACTACACAAAGGCATTTGACTGTGTGGATCATAACAAATTATGGATAACACTTCGGAAAATGGGAATACCAGGGCACCTAATTGTGCTCATGAGGAATCTGTACATGAACCAGGAGTCAGTTGTTCAAATAGGACAAGGAAACACTGCCTTGTTTAAAGTTGAGAAAGGTGTGCGTCAGGGCTGTATACTTTCACCATATCTCTTCAATTTATATACTGAGCAAATAATCTGAGAAGCTGGACTTTATGAGGAAGAACGTGGCATCAAGATTGGAGGAAGACTCATTAACAACCTGCGTTATGCAGATGACACCACTTTGCTTGCTGAAAGTGAAGAGGATTTAAAACATTTACTGATGAAGATCAAAGATCATAGCCTTCAGTATGCATTGGGACTAAACATCAACAAAACAAAAATCCTTACAACTGGGCCAGTATGCAACTTCACAATAAATGGAGAAAAGACTGAGGTTGTTCAGGATTTTGCTTTGCTTGGCTCTATAATCAACACCCATGGAAGCAGCAGTTAAGAAATCAAAAGACGCATTGCTCTGGGAAAAGCTGTGGCAAAAGATCTCTTTAGAGTATTGAAAAGCAAAGATGTCACATTGAAGACAAAGGTGCTCCTGACTCATGCCATGGTATTTTCAGTGGCATCATATGGTTGTGAAAACTGGACACTGAACAAAGGAGACAGGAAAAGAATTGATGCTTTTGAATTATGGTGCTGGAGATATCTATTGAACATACCACGGACTGCCAAAAGAACCAACAGATCTGTCCTAGAAAAAGTGCAACCAGAGTGCTCCTTGGAAGCAAGGATGGCTAGACTGCGTCTTACATATTTCAGACATGTAGTAAGGAGAGACCAATCCCTGGAGAAAGACATGTTTGGGACAGTGGCAGGTCAGCGAAAAAAAGAACAACCCTCCACCAGATGGACTGACAAAGTGTCTGCAACAATGGGCTTAAACATAAATGAGATCGTATGCCTGGCACAGAATAGGGAAGTGTTTCCATCTGCTGTATATAGGGTCGTTATGAGTTGGACTTGACTCGATGGCACCTAACAACAACAACAACAACAAGGAATGCTTCCTCATCCTCATACAGCATTAAGGCTGTAAACTGATAACTTTCTGTACTTCCATAAAACACTGAAAACTTAATCTAAAGCTACTGCAAAAAAAACCCTTTACAATGCTGAAAAGTAAAGATGTCACATTGAAGATGACGGGATGCCTGACAAATGCCATGCTATTTTCAGTTGTATCATATGCTTACAAAAGCTGGATGTTGAATAAGAGAAATAGCAGAACTGATGATTTTGAATTACAGTGCCAGAGACAAGTATTAAATATACCATGGACTGCCAGAAGAACCAATAGAACTGCTCTAGAAGTGCCATCAGAGTGCTCCTTGGAAGCGAGGATGGCTGGTCTGCATCTTAAGGTATTTTGAACATGTTGTCAGGAGGGACCAATCCCCGAAGATATCATGTTTGGGAGAGCAGCCAGTCAATGAATAAAAGGAAGACCCTCAATCAGGTGGATTGGCACAGTATCTGCAACAATGGGCTTGAACAGAAAAACAAAAAAAGATCATGTGCCTGGCACAGTATCAAGGAGTGTCTCATTCTGCTGTACACAGGGTCTCTATAAATCAAACCCAACTCGATGGCATCTAACAACAACAAAAAAAGATAGAGATCCCCCCCACTGTAGTGCTGGGGAAAGGATTTAGAGCTTCCTGCACTTAGCCACACTCCAGGCCCCTCTAGAGAGGATCTTTCTGAAGAACTGATACTTAATCTAGGCTGTTCTTCAACATCTTTTAGATTATGAATTCAATGAGAAAAGGGACTATGACTATTTTGCCATTTGCTATCTATCATGTGGCCTAGAGAAGGCACTGCATAATTTTGCTGAATGATTGGTTTTAGTGTCAAACACCATAAAGATTGTCAAAATGTCCAGTAACAAATCAAAGAAATCTGTAAATACATGATTTGGTTTTAGGAAATGGTTTATTTGTTCAAAAGTGCATGAATGTTTTAAGATTCTAGTTACCTGAAAATAAACTGGAATTCCAAACACATGACCTTAGACAGTTTTCTGTTATATTACAAAAGGCCTGATGTCAAATTCAGTTTATTAAATTTTTAACTGTTTTCAATAATCTTTCAGGTGTAAGAAAAAAGAAAAATAAAAGCACAGTTTTTCTTTCTTTCTTTCTCTCTCTCTCTCTTTTTTTTTTTTTTTTTGCAGTACTGGGGGTTGAACCCAGGGCCCTGCGGTTGCAAGCTCTGCAAGTGCTGGACCACTGAGCTGCACCCTCAGCCCTTTTTTTTTTTACTTTTTGAGACAGAGTCTTGCTAAGTTACACAGACTGCCTCTGGTCTCAAACTTGTGATCCTCCTGCCTCCGTCTCCCAAGCCACTGGGATAACAGGCGCGCGCCACCGCGCCCAGCTCAAGGACAGTTTTTCTAAGGTAAAAGAATTGATACTAGGTAAACAAAACAAATTTGCTCCATATGCAAAGCCTAAAACGAATGGAAAATTATCTTTTTTTCCACATGGAAAAAAATTAGTTAGAAATCACTGAGATCTTAAGAATCATCCAAGACCTACATGTGGTGATGCCTACCTGAAATCCCAGCATCCCAGCACTTGGGAGGCTGAGGCAGGAGGATTGCAAGATTGAGGCCAGCCTGTAGGGCTTCACATATGCTAGCTAAGTACTCTACCACTGAGCTACATCAAGGCCAAGACTGATCTATTTCTAAGTGTTGGTTAAATACAGAAGATGCTTATTCGTTTGAAGGCAGTTATGCTCACTACCACACCAGAAGATGCTTACTTTTTGGTTCCTCATTTCCAAGACTTCATTGTGTAAGTTGTTTTGAAGAGAATATATACACAATTATGGAATTTCCCAAGTCTCCTAAATTAGAAATCTATAAACTATTTGGTAGGGTTGATTATATTTATAGATTTGTTGTTGTTGTTAGGTGCCGTCGAGTTGGTATCCGACTCATAGGGACCCTCATAGGGTTTTCAATGGCTGTTTCGGGATTGCCTTGGGAGTGGATTGCCAGGTCCTTCTCCCATATTTATAGATAGCTTACCTTATTTAGTATTTGACTTTTACTATTTTAATTCTGGGTAAACTTGTTTCTAAATACTCAGGGTATTTGGCTCATACTCACCGATGCTTTTCCAAACTGCCAAATCAAACAGTCTGTGTCTCTCTGTCTCTCTATCAGTCTTCATCTTCTCTAACCACAAATAGTATCTATTTGTGACCATAACCAGATCTATATAATTTGTTGGTCTACAACCTCCTTAAAACTGATTTCCTCTGGCTTTGGCAGGCTATTAACTATTTCTCTGATATCTTTATTTTGTGACAACTGCTTCTCTTCTTCCATGCAACCCTAAAATTTTGGAAGTTCCCCCCACTGATGTATCTTTTGTTACCCTTCCTCACTCCACCTGAATCCTGCCCCAATCTGTGGACCAATCTAGTCCCACAGCTTCAATCTACTCCTACAAATCCTTAATTCCTCCTTTTCCTTTATCAAGCACCTCAAGGCCCACCAACCTCAGCAATTTTCTCTGAAATGTCCTCATGAATTCTATGCCCTCCTCCCTTAAGTCTTGGTGGTCTAGTCCAGGGTTCCCCAATCACCAGGACTTTGACTGGTCTGGCCAGTATGTACAGGCACTCCCCATTATTTGCATTATTGCCTTAGCTCCATCCTGTCAGATCAGTAGCCCCCACACCTGGGTCTATGGAAAAACTGTCTTCCACAAAACCTGTCCGTGGTGCCACAAAGGTTGGAGACCACGGCTCTAGTCAATTATACATCCAAGAGGCAAAGCTGAGTAGGCAATTGGATATGAGTTTACATTTCAGGAAGGATATTTGGGATGAAGATGAAAATTTCAGATTTGTGAGCACAGGATGGGTATGTAAAGCCATAGGAAGAAAAGCAAAAAAAGAAAACAAACTGAGACAAAGCACATATTTGTTTTTTAACCAGAGAATTACAACAAAAGAACAAATAATGATTTTGAGTAAAGGTTGACATATTTCAGAACTCTCTTGATTTAGGGTCTCACTATGATATGCATACTGGCTTTGGCCTCAAACTCATGATCCTCCTGCCTCAGCCTCCCAAGTTGCTGGGATTACAGGTGTGCGCCTTGATACCAGGCTAAGAATCCTTTTTAAATACTTTTGCATTTCTGCTAGTTATGTTTCTAAATGGGAATGGAAAATTGAAGAAAAAGTCCACAATCTAGTTTTCTTTTTGTTTCTTAAATTCTTATGCTGGGATTTCTGATGAAAATGAATCTGAATAGGTAAATAAGTCTATCTCCTATTACTGTCTTTCATTCTGCAGCTGGAATACGCTATGTCTTTGTATATCCTCACCCTTCTGTTCATATACACAGAATTCCATTACTGGCTTCTTACTATTATAGTTTCCTTCCCCTATGTGAAGTAGCTCACATCCTAAATCACATTTTAATTGTCAATCTTTAGCAAAAACCCCCAAACTGATGCTCAGGCTTTTGACTGTATGGTTTTAGAGAAAACAGTATCCTCCACTGACAAGGCTAGAGGAAAGAACCCTGACAGGATGCTGTGATAACCTCACTAATCCTGGGTGTGTGGACTCTAGGAAATCAAATCTAGACTTGTAAGCCTCAATGAAGGGTAAGTGACCTTAAAAGATAGACTCATAAAGAGCTACAGGGTCACTGTGCATCCAGCAATGCTTTGCTGAGCACCTACAACAGATACGCAATACTGAGTGGAGAATATTTGGTAGTTTATTCTTTCCTCTGCACTCTCCCTTACCTTACATCTTTCAATGCTGTGGATGGAACCCAGGGCCTTGTACATGTTAGGCAAGCCACTCTTCCACTGAGCTACATCCCTAGCCCTCTCCCACCTTCTTTATGCAACCTGTCTGCTTTTACCTCCTCAAAATTCTCACTTACTTCCCCTTCATTTTTGCTCTCACAATCCCATATAGGATACATTATTACATTTGGTTGTCATGTCTTCTTAGGCTTCTCTGGGCTGTGACAGTTTCTCAGGCTTTCCTTGATGACTTTGACAGGTTTACTGCTCAAGTAGCATGTTCCCATCTTAGCCTTTGATTTATTTTCATGATTAGATTGGGTTTATGGGTGTTTAGGAAGACCATAGAGTGCTATTTTGATCATATCAAGGGTCCATACTATCAACACAACTGATCACTGCTGAAGTTAACCTTCATCAGTCTGAGTTCTCCATTGTAAAGAAACCCCCACTGCCTCCATGTTGTGTTCTTTTCAAGGCATTTATTATGTGCAGCCCACACGTGAGGTGACCTCCTCCAAGTTTTAACTTCTATATTTCTCCTGACCTTCTGATCTTTGCATGATGTCATCTTTCATGCGGTTTCACCCCTTTCATACTGTTTTAATATTATCATGTGCAACTTTCATTTAAAAAAATAAATGAAAAAGAGCCTTATTTGAAGACTACTCTCTTTAGGAATGAAAAGGTACTTACAAATTATCTTCATTTTTCTTTTTCACTCCCTTCTTTGTTAATTCTAGCTCTGACATGTGACCTCCTTTTCATTTTCACTACCATTACCTTAGATAAATAAGGGCTTTACTAGATCCTGTCTTGATCAGAATAACTTTCTTCCCTCTCTGTAATCTATAGTATATATGAATGCACTAGGGATAGATGGCCTGCAGCTGTAGCCCCGTGGCATCCGATCCCGTCAGATCTCGGAAGCTAAGCAGGGTCAGGCCTGGTTAGTACCTGGATGGGAGACCGCCTGGGAACACCAGAAGCTGTAGGCTTGGGAGAAGGACCTGGCAACCCCCTCCCAAAAATCAATCTGCCATTGAAAACCCTGTGAACAGCAAAGAAGCACTGACAACAGTGTTTCCCCTGTTGTACAGAGGGTCGCTATGAGTCGGATACCGACTTGACGGCCCCTAACAACAACAACAACAACAACAACAACAACAACAAGGGATAGATGAGAAAAAGAATGAGGATTACCTTAAACATCTAATACATCTCTGCTTTATTACAATATGAATTTATAGATGGACCATATAATGACATTTCAGTCAGTGATGGACTGCATATAAGATGGTGGTCCTATAAAATTAAAATGGAGCTTAAAAAAATCATATTGTCTAATGACATCATAGCTATTGTAACACTGCAGCTGTCACAGTGTCTCGTAGGGAAATGAATCATTCATATGTTTTGTGGTACTGCTGGGATAAACAAACCTACTATACCGCTGGTTGTTAACAAATAAAATTATGTATATAGTACATAACATAATACTTGACAGTGATAATAAACTGTTACTGTTTTATGTATTTGCTATACTTTTTATCATTATTTTAGAGTATACTCCTTCTACTTATTTCTTTTTTTAAAAGGTAACTGTAAAACAGCCTCAGGCAGGTCCCTCAGCAGGTCTTCCAGAAGGATTGTTATCAAACTATATGCGAGCTCTATGAGTATTATCATTCCTGAAGGCCTCCAGTGAGACAAAATTTGCAGTTGGAAGACAATAATACTGATGAGCCCAACCCTGTGAAGGCCTCGAGTAATGTGAGTATTTATGACTTAGTTTTAAACAAAAAGTTAAAAAGAAATTTATACTCAAAAATGCTTATGGAATAAGGATATAAAGACAAAATATCTTTTGTAGGTCAGTGTTGGCATTTTAAGCCAAGTGTTATTACAAAAAAGTTTTAAAAATTAAAAGTTTACAAAGTAAAAGAGCTGAGGTTGATTATTTTTAATTTATTTTATGCACTGCTAGAGGGTTGTACCCAGGGTCTAGCACATGCTAGGCAAGTTCTCTACCACTGAGCTGTACCCGCTGATCCTCCTTACTCATTTTCAGATAGGGTCTCCCTAAGTTGTCTCAAATTCATGATCCTTCTACCTCAGCCTCCTGAGTCACTGGGATTACAGGTATGTGCCACTACAACTGGCTTAAGGTTAACTTACTGAAGAAAGAAAAACAGGTTTTATAAATATATTGTAAAAGTGTATGGTGTTTATAAAGTCTACAGTAGTGCAAAACAATGTCCCAGGCCTTCACACTCACTCCCCATTCACTCAGTGACTCACCCAGAGCAAATTCCAGTCCTGCAAGTTCTAGTTATCTTTTGTTTTGCTTTTTTTGTTAGTTTTTTTTTGTGTGTGTGTGTGGTACTGGGGTTGAACCCTGGGCCTCATGCTTTGCATGCTCTGCAAGTGCTGGACCACTCCCAGCACTCCCAGCCCATTTTTTTACTTTTTGAGACAGGGTCTCGCTAAATGACGCAGACTGCCTCTGGTCTCGAACTTGTGATCCTCCTGCCTCCGCCTCCCAAGCCGCTGGGATTACAGGCGTGCACCATCGCGCCCGGCTCAGTTTGTTTTGTCTTTGAGACAAGGTCTTGATGTGTAGTCCAAGCTGGCCTCAAAGTTGCTATATAGTCAAAGCTGGCTCAAACTCATGATCCTCCTGCCTCTGCTTCTCCAGTGCTGGAATTACAGGTGTGCACCACCATGCCTGGCATAATTTATCTCTGATATCATAGTTTTACTGTACTTTTTCTATGTTTAGATGTTTAGCTACACAAACGCCACTGCACTACAAATGCCTATAGCATTCAGTACAATAGCAGCCTATATAAATTTGTAGCCTAGGTGCAATTGGTTATACAATCAAGATTTGTGTAAGTACACTCTGATGTTCACATATGGATGCACTCACCTAGTGATGCATTTCTCAGGACATACCCTCATTGTTAAGCATAACTCTAGTCCTGTACTCTTCCTTTTAAAAATGTCAATGCTTTCTACTGTCTAGTACTTTAACCTGCAACATGTTTACTGGATTTATCTTTCCAGACTTATTTCCTGTAACTGCCTAACACAAGGTCTCTGTTTCTTCCCATTTTTTCCATTTTGATTTTTAACCATTTCTACCAGCTCTGCTAGACTTCAACCCAAGAGCAGGAACACAGCTAATTAACTTTTAAAATATATCATGGTAGTATATAGCCCATTTTTTTCTTTGTTGTTGTTTTTACATTTGGCAAACTTTTACCATCTGCAATTCAATGCATACCACCAACTTAAGAGATGACAAATATTTATTGGACTAGATTTGAATCCTGTGTATAACACTGATAGAAAAAGTTGTTTCAGCTCCCTGTTTGTAGAATGATAATCAGAACACCTACCTTATTCATCAGCTATTATGAGAAATAAGATGGCACATAGAAAATAAATGTAATAATATGCCTGTGCTTTTCCCTTCCCTAGTACCGAACGAATGTCTGACATTTTATCCACTAAGGCCATATTATTCCACACGTAGTTTATTAAGCATTCATCACATTGTACTTTTATTGTCAGTTTACTCATCTAGCTTCCTTCCTTAGTAATAGTAACTCACTTCTTTTTGTCCTTTGAAAACTACTTTTGCACAGCTGATTGGCTGAGCAGGTGCTCAGTGAATACTGAATTAATCTATGTCATGTTCACTGAAAAGATCACAACATGAAAGACTATTCTTTTTCATATGACAACCCTAGTCTACATTTCAAGAAAAACTATCCATTTCTTAAATTATTTTTTTGATTCAACAGTGGATTTTTCAGATAAGATAATATGCTAGAAAATGAAACATGATTGTGCTAAATTAGAAATGCACCTGTGACATCACCTATCCTTAATTGTTATTTTCCTTTGAAAGGGTCCACTCTCACAATTACACTAGTAAGCCAGTTATCCACTGACTGCCTCCTAGCTCCAAATCCACCCTGCATTGCTAGCTCCATATCCACCCTGCAAGTAAGACTGGAACATCCCTTGCAGGAGGTACAACTGAGCTTCAGCAGGAGCCAGTAGCACTTGGCACCTCCCTATGGCCATCTGTCCCCAGCAGTCTTTGGGCTGCTTCTTCTTGAGTTCCCAGACACAGCATCACTTCCCCCAGCACATGATGGCAGATTTCCAAACATCTCAACTCCTCAGTTAACTTCTCTACTATCTAGCGGGTCTCAGCCACACCCCTCAAATGAGGTCTGGGTGCCAGATCCATTCCTTCCATGCATGCTCTGCCTAGCCTCAGAGGTAGTGTCCATTCCACGATATTATTATTTTTAGATTTCTCTCTACCCTTTAGCTAATCCCACCCATCTCTCTAATCCGATGTCAGAGTTAAGGATTCTTTATAGTATATTGTTGTTGTTGTTAGGTGCCATCGAGTCGAATCCGACTCATAGCGACCCTCATAGGGTTTTCAATGGCTGACTGTTTCGGGATTGCCTTGGGAGTGGGTTGCCACGTCCTTCTCCCATTTTTTGCGGTGCTGGGAATCGAACCTGGGACCTCAGAGACTGCAGCGCAGCACTCTACCAACTGAGCTAAATCCCAGCCCTTTATAGTATATTGGCCTTGTCCAAATTCCTGAGTAGTTTCTGTCTCCTAGTTTGACTCTAACTGATACACCTGGTATGAGTAACACATCTTTCAGTAAGATAAGCCAAATTTAATTTGGTGAAGTTGAGGGGTTTTGAATATAGGTAGAGTTCATGTTTTCTTAAAAAATACTTAGCTTGCTTTAAGTGAAATTTTTTTTACAAACACAAAGCAGTAATACAATATAAATCTTTAAACACTGGAAAATAAAATTAAGGATTTACTAATTTTCTTAGAAAGTAACTTTTAGTGGGATTAAGTCTAATAGCACGTAAATTAACTAAATATGATCAAAACACTATCCCATTCCTGTTTTCCTTCCAAGTCATGAACTTTCCCTATTAGTGGAGGTTTTTTTATTTTTTATTTTTTTGGGGGGGCAGGGTTGTTTTTTTTGTGTGTGTGTGGTATTGGGGGGTTGAACTCAGGATCTCGTGCATACTTTGCAAGTACTCTAGCACTAAGTGGCACCCCCAACAACAAAAAACTATAGTATCTCGGAAATACATTTCACCGAAACAGCTTGCACAGCAAACTTTTTCATGATGCTATGGAAGGAATGTGTTTAGATTTATATATACAATATAATTATAAAATAAAATCTATTGTACCTGATCTCTATGTAGTATGTTATGACATAAATGGTTTGTAGCAATGTTAAAAGCTATAAGCAAAGAGAACTATTTCACACAATTGACAGATTAACCTAATAAAAGCCAAAGGAGTAAAATGTTAACAGTAATAAAACTAAACTGCTAAATTACTAAGTATAGACTAGGCATCAGTCAACATACACAATTAATGTCATGGTTAGCCTGTTGAATTTAAGTACATGAAATATACAGCAAATTAAATTAAATATTCTAAGTCTGTATTTTTAATGATGGCTATTTAGCAGTCTTTATCAAAATGCAAATGTAAATAGCAGTTGACTGAAAAATTTGACTTCTTGCGCAAGTGGTGCTAATAGCACCACTTTATATAGCACTATTCAGCAAAAGATGTAAATGGACGTTTGTTGTTTTTGGCAATTTAGGATTAGAATAACTTTCTCACAGCTCCCTGGGAGTGTAGAAATACATGACTCCAGCTGAGCCAATCAGATGCCCTGTTCAGAACTTGGAATCTTGAGGAAGTGCTGCAATATCAGGGACTATCAAGAGATAATCCATGGTGGATACACTACAGATAAGAGCCCAAAAGAGGCCAGTAACATGTGCTCAGCATCTTTTTAAAAAGCTGTATTGATACCAGGAATTTGACTGTCTTGCCCATTCTCAACTTGATTCCATTGCCTTCCTGTCAATTTCATGAACTATACAATCTTTTCAATAAAATCTGCTTAAGTTACCAGAGTTGATTCCTGTTGTTGGCTACCACAGACCCAGACTAAGGGAATCACAAACTGATTAAATTATGGTCCAGCTATGTAGGAATATTAAAAGACAAGACAGATTTATATATGTTGATATGGAAGGATATCTAAATGAACAAAATACAGGTATGGAACAATACTAATTGCTATAGAAAACCCTATGAATAGCAAAGAAGCACTGATAATAGTGCTGGGCATGGCACAGGGTTGGCAGTGTTTCGTTCTGTTGTACCTATGGTCTCTGTGAGGTGGACCCAACTAAACAGCATCTAAAACCAACAACAAAAACAACAATTGGTGGGATTAGGACACGTGTATACATGCACTCACCACCGCATGGAAATTTCTGGAAAGATGCACAAGCCACTGTTTACCAAGCTTACATATGTAAAGTATGCAGGACTTATAAAAGAGTCTTCAAAGATCTATTTTAACTTCAACACAATATAAACAATACTCTTACTGAACTCATCCATCTACTGCCATAGGATATCACATTTAAATAACCAGTAACAATTCTATGTGACAAAATGGTTATATTAAATGTAGGTCTGCTAAGAAAATTGCAACGATGCCTACAAGTAAAATAGAAGATTTTGATTCTCCCCCAAAAGCCTCTGCACATTACTATAATTACTTTTTAAGAAGACTTACCCATGGCAAAGGCTAAAAATTCACATATTCAGATTTAACTCCAACATTAATTTTCTATTTCACCTGTAAATTCTCAAAAAAAAAAAAAAAAAAAAAAAAAAAAAAAAAAAAAAAAAAAAAAAAAAAAAAAAAAAAAAAAAAAAAAAAAAAAAAAAAAAAAAAAAAAGAAAGAAAGAAAGACAGACAGACAGAAAAAAAGAAACTTTAATCCAGAAAGGACAGGGGATAGGTCATGAAAGAAAGAAAGGAAAAAAAAAAAAAAAAGGTCAATCAGGAGAAGGGCTCCTTAATTGCTGTAAAAAACACAAATTAGCCGGGCGCAGTGGCACATGCCTGTTATCCCAGTAGCTTGGGAGGCGGAGGCAGGAGGATCGCAAGTTCGAGACCAGAGGCAGTCTGTGTAACTGAGAGAGACCTTGTCTCAAAAAGTAAAAAAGATGGGCTGGGGGTGTAGCTCAGTGGTCCAGCATTTGCAGAGCATGCAGGCGCGAGGCCCTGGGTTCAACCCCCAGTACTGGAAAAAAAAAAAAAAATACAAATTAAAGACAGAAATTTACCCCACTTAGAAACTGAGGATTAAAGCTTCTTTGAACTTGTCCAGATGATGAAACCAACTCTTTATCCTATGTTACACAAGGCTCTTCACAGTACAGTCCCAAGACTACTTTAGTGTTCACATCTTGGTTCCTCTAACTTCCTCAAATCCTGTCAAAAACTCTTAAACCGGGCACGGTGGCGCATTCCCATAATCCCAGCAGCTTGGGAGGCAGAGGCAGGAGGATTGCAAGTTCAAGACCAGAGGCAGCCTGTAATTTGGTGAGACCCTGTCTCAAAAAAAGTAAAAAAAAAAAAAAAAAAAAAAGGGCTGGAGGTGCAGCTCAGTGGTGATAAACTCAGGTCAGTTTTCCACACATAACTAATACAAGGAGGGCAAGAGCACAAACTAATCCTTTAGGATTACAAGATAGGGAATTATTCAAACAAATTAGACCAACTCTGAAAGTTTCACTTATAAGGTGGGGTTAAGGGCTATCTATTAGGATTTCTCAGAGAATATGCATCAATGCCACACTGCAGAACTCAGCAAATAAAAAGTATTCAATAGAGCTAGGCAGGTGGCACATGGCTACAATCTTAGCACTCTGAGGTTGAGGCAGGATGATCAGGGAGGCCAGTCCCGCCTACATAATGAGTTAGAAGCCAGCCCAGATTACACAGAGAGATCCAATCTCAAATAATATAAATTTAAAAAGGCATAATAACTGTTTACCGAAAATATAAATCTACTATGAGCGCTGAAAATCTAAATCTATTATGAGGCCCTCCAGAGCTGGGCCTCATGGTACACACCTGTAATTCCAGCACTTGGGAGGCTAAAGCAAAGAGGATCCATCCATGAGTTTGAGGTCAGCCTGGGCTATGCAGTAAGACTCCAACTCTCAAACAAAACAAAACAAAATGAAAAAACAAAAGGGAATGGGGAAGGGCAGAAGAGAGAAAAGAAGGGAGGAAGGAAAGGGAAAAGGAAAAAAGATCCTTCAGTATTTTGCACATATCTGTATTACATTTGCTTATAATTATTGTGAAAAATTATTCTCCCTTTTAGGGTAACATAGTTTTGCTCATTATTATGATGCTAACACTGGGACTACCCACATGAGAATCTAAAATTTCTTTAAAAAGAAAAAAATAAAATCAATTCCAACCCTCTACCTACTGTTCATAACTTTCTATCATCTAAGGACTAACACATATCAAAGCCCTGCATGAACAGCTGCAATACAAACCAACTCATCACTTAACAAGCTCTTTGCACTTCATAGGGAATCAAAACCTATTTCTTGTCTACTCATGGTCCTTGTTCTGCCCACAAAAAGCCATAAAGGGCAAGTTCTAAACCTTCTTTTAAATGATACTCACTTAGGTATCTGAAAGTCATTACAATGTCCTTTAAAGGGGAATAGAAGAAAGGAAAGGAAATATCACATATTTTACCCTTAAGGCAAAATCTGGCTTTGTATATATCTATATGTCTACATATCTACATAGATATAGAAACACACACAAACAAGACATGAAAGTAAAAGGGGGATCATATCAACATATATTGGTGGGGAGGGAGGTGTTGGGGAAGGGGTATAATGGAGGTGAACATGAGCAATATATAATAATATGCATGCATGGAAATGTCACAATGAAACCCATTAGGCTTTACACTAAAACTTACAAATAAAATAAGATCACTGGGGGGAAAAAAGAACAGTTAAAATTTTTTTTCTATGACTCAATGTTCCTAAAATGTCATGGTTGATATAACATTTGTCTCTTGAGCACATATTCCAGTTTGTAGATGTCCCTCTGAAAAGAGGGTTTCCCTAACAGATTTGCAGTTAGGCCTGACAGGGTAGAACTGTATCATCTACCTTATTTGCGCATGATACTTTTACTGACCTAGTTTCACACTTATTCTTTTGTTGGCTTTATTAAAAATCTGATACATATGAATCAATTCATGTAAAACTTTAATAAGTTAATCCCAGCACTCAGGAGGCCAAGACAAGAAGATTGTGAGTTTGAGGCCAGGAGACACTGTCTGTCTCTCTGTCTGCCTCTCTCCCTGCCCTACCCTGAAGAATTAAAAAGAATAAAAATTTACTAAGTTTTAGACATGTGCTGCTAAGTAACCAGGAGGCATCCATCCCATATCTGTGTAATAGTTATTTTTAAAGTAAATGCTGGGCTTTAACTTCATTTTTATTTAATTCCATTTTGTTATGTTTTGCAAGGGCTGGGATTTAGCTCAGTTGGTAGAGTGCCGCTCTGCAGTTCCTGAGGTCCTGGGTTCCATTCCCAGTACCACAAAAATGGGAGAAGGACACGGCAATCCACTCCGGAGGCAATCCCAAAAGCAGTCAGTCATTGATAACCCTATGAGGGTCGCTATGAGTCGGACATGACTTGACAGCACCTAACAACAAGTTTTGCAAACCCATTCAGGGTGTCAAGGTCATTTTGGATTCTGTCTGTTATAATCCATATTATACATCAGCTCTTGCAACCAAATTGGACTTTATCCAAGTTGCTGCTCATGTTAAATGCAAAAATCCAGGACTGTATGTAGCAGCATGTTCCCACCAGTTTGCCTATGTGGGCAGGCCTTTGTGGATATAGCTATTCCAATCAATTAAAAAGTCCACTTAGCTGTAAAACCAGTAGGGTTTCTTCACCCCAAACTGAAAAAGTGTAACAAGTATCTTCACTTATAGGATTGGTGAATCAATTCATCATGCATACAATTATTATTGTTTTAAATTAATTTTTTGTTTAATTTTATTTTTTTTTAGATGGTCTCACTGCATAGCCCAGGCTGGCATCAATCTTGTGTCGATCCTTCTGTTGTGTCAGTCCTCCTGCCTCACCCTTCCAAGTACTGAGTCTGTGCCACCAAGCCTGGCTTATTGTTTTAATTTGTAACTGATAACTCATTCTGCTATTTATTAATCCTTGTATCAAGTAAAGTTTTGAGTACAAGTGATTTGGGACATGTGCACTTTTAATTTGCCCTTTGAAAGTGAACTAATAGGGCTGGAGATGTAGCTCAGTGGTAGAATGTACAAGGCCCTGGGGTTCAATCTCTAGCATCACACACACACAAAAAGAAGAGTTTTATCCAAAGAGATAAGATAACCATTGATCAAAAGATTCATTCATACTGAAGACTTCTGTGGATTTACAAAACTGCCTCTTTCCCTTGGCATTCAAAATTAAGAACAATCACTGAAGAGATACCACAAGATAGCCAGGGTAGGCACAGAAGAAATTAAAGTGGAAGATGACTAGTGGCCTTACCATCTCTTTCCTCAAAACTAGTAAAAACTAGCCTCCATTTTTTTCATACTCCTTTCAATCTCCAGTGGCTTATGAGGACATCTGAGATAGAAAAGGACTTTTTCTTTTATTGAGCCACGGAGACATCAGGATCAAAGAATTGCTATTTTGTGGTTAACTTACCATCTTGTTTCCTTCAATTCAACAATTAAAGTCATCAAAGGGAATAGCTTTTTTCTATAGGCAAGATCTACCCCATTAATTTAACTCTAGGATGCTCAGTGGGGCTGGGATTTAGCTCAGTTGGTAGAATGCCGCTCTGTAGTCTCTAAGTTCCCAAGTTCGATTCCCAGCACCGCAAAAATGGGAGAAGGATGTGGCAACCCACTCCCAAGGCAACCCCGAAACAGCCAATGAAAACCCTATGAGGGTCGCTGTAAATCGGACACGACTTGACAGCACCTAACAACAACAACAAAGGATGCTCAACAGAATATCCTTAATAAAGCACTTTACAGCTTACGAGGCATCTGTATACACTGTTTACATCAAGTTCACTAAAATACTGTGAAGTAGATTAGCCTGTTATTACTGCTGGTTTTCCTACCTAGGAAAACTGAAGACAAGAGATTTGAATATAACCAAGGTCACAGGTAAGCAGTAGTGCCACCACACTATTCAAGATATTCTAATTACAAATACTAGACCAAGAGTGCTGTGTAATCTAAAAAAGTCATGTTTGACTTCTGCAATTTTAACAGGTAACCAAATTGGTTACATTGTAATTCAATTCAACTTCAGACAGTAATACATAGATAGCATCACTTACAATGTGTATACACCCCTGGAATATTATTTGAACCCTAGATGCTTAGCAGTTATTGCTAACAATGGACAAATGCAAAAGGGAAAGTCATCCACCAACTTTAGTCATTCTGGGGGCAGCAGAACAAGCATGAATACACTACTTACATGAACATATCAACTGCGAACACTTTCTACAATGTCCTACAAGGAACATGTGACATTATACATCTTGGTAAATCTAACCACCAGGTAGCTTCCTGTGTGGGACGTGCACCTTTACCCAAAAGTCCATGGTGAGCATGCATGCCTGTGACCTATGCCTGACCCTTGCCTATGCCTGAACCACAGTGGTATCTAATAGTAGAAATAACTCCAAATTCATCAATGATTTTAATACATAATAGCATTAAATTCTTCCATTAAATATTACAGAATCTTAGATTGAATTAAAAAAAAGTAATAGGCTGCATAAAATTATAAGCCGTAAAAAAAGGTGAAACCATCAGAATTGAAATGAGAGTACACAGAACTACATTAGAGTGGTTTCAATTAGTTAGTAAAGCTGAGCCTGCAGCTATAGCACTGTGGCGTCTGATCCTGTCAAATCTCAGAAGCTAAGCAGGGTCGGGCTTGGTTAGTACTTGGATATGAGACCGCCTTGGAACACCAGATACTGTAGGTTTGGGAGAAGGACCTGGCAAGCCCCTCCCAAAAAATAATCCACCATTGAAAACCCTATGAATAACAGAGAAGCACTAACAATAGTGTTTTGCCTGTTGTACATAGGGTCACTATGAGTCCGGACACCAATTCGACAGCACATAACAACAACAGTAAAGGTGAAGATAGCTATACAATCCACCCACAATTTCACTATGTGTTTCCAGAATTGCAGCACACGGCTCAAGGAGACAGGCACAAAAATAACCCATACGGGATTGTCTTTTACAACAAAATAACAAACTCTACAATTTCCATAAGCGAAGGAATAAGGAAAAGTGTGGTATACCAAACAATAGAACTTAATTAATATTAAATTGATCAAATAGTATCAAGGAAATAAAACAAAATTCATTAATACAAGTAACTCCCTCAAAATTATGAACAAAACACTTCAGAATAAAGTAACAATATGAAGTTGAAAAAATACAAAAACTACTGCATAATATAACAGACACACACACACACACACACACATATGTATGTACGTATGTATGTATGTATTATATGGAAATTTTCCTAGGGAAATGATCACTAAATTCAGGAGATTACCTCCAGGAAGAAAAGAGATGAAGGGTACACAAAGGGCTTAAACTGTATCTGTAACATGGACTTCCTAAACAAACTAATTAAGAAAAAAAAAATGAAAAGAAAGAAAAAAGGAGCTAGGAACCAAGGCACATACCTGTAATCCCAAGGACATGGGAGGCTGAGGCAGGAGGATTGCAAGTTTGAGGCCAGAGGTAGCCTGTACAATTTAGCAAGACCATGTCTTTAAAAAAAAAAAAAAAGAGGATTAAAAAAGCACAATACACACAGGACAACAAATATGAACCAAAAGTTAATATTCAACATTAATACCAAACACTTGAATAGCAAAAACAAAAATAAAAATAAAAAAAAAAATAAGAATACACTAAACAGTTAAGTTGAGGGGCACTTCATGACAAAGGAATAACGCCACAGTAACATGTAGGGTTCCAGAGCCTATATGCACCTTACAAATTAGCCCTCGAATATATGGGAGGCAGGAAACCCAACCTGACAGAATGATCTAAGAAAAATCTATTGTCATAATTGGAGATTTTAAGTATCTCCTCAAAACCCAAAAACTACGTACATGAATGACATGAATGACATGAATGACAAGATATGATCCATACCAACAGCTGATCTAATGGACAGGTATGGAAATCTGAACCCACCACACACATACAAGAATATACTTTTCTGGGCACACAAGGAACATGTACAAAAATTAACCAAGTAAGTACTCGGGTACAAAATCAGTCTTAAAAACTGAAGAACCAATTGTATATGGTCTATATTCTCTATATTGTCCAAGATTTTGTTTTATTTTGTTCTACAATCAACACCCAAAGGAACAGCAATTACGAAATCTAGCAACACGTTGCTTTGGGAAAAGCTATAGCAAGAGATCTCTTTAAAATGTTGAAAAGTAAAGATGTCACATTGAAGATGAAGGGGTGCCTGACTCATGCCATGGTATTTCCATTTGCATCATATGCTTGTGGAAAGCTGGATAGTGAATAAGAGAGACAGGAGAAGAACTGATCCTTTTGAGTTATGGTGCAGGAGATAAATAATGAATATACCACGGACTGCCAAAAAAACCAACAGATCTGCCCTAGAAGAAGTGCAGCCAGGTGCTTCTTGGCTTTAAAAAGGCAAGGAGCCTTTAGTGCTCCTTGGAAGCAAGGATGACTAGACTGCATCTTACATATTCTGGACAGGATGTCAAGGAGGGACCAATCCCCGGAGAAGGACATCATGTTTGGAAGAGTGGCAAGTCAATGAAAAAAGGAAGACTCAACTAGATGGATTGACACAGTGTGGGAAAATATCTCATTCTGTTGTACAGCATCACTATAAGTCGGACCTGACTCAACAGCAACAACAAAATTCTCTAAAGGAAATAAAGTCAGATATTAATAATGGAAACATTAAAGAAAAAACACACTTGCTTAATAAAGACCCAAAGTCAGATATGAATAATGAAAACATTAAAGAAAAAACACACTTCCTTAAAGACCCAAACATACATTTCTAAAGCTCACAAAGAGAAAATCCATGAGAAAAAAACGAAGATTTCAGAGTAGCCAGATAAGAAAGGCGTGCTTACAGTTTTCTTGCATTCCTAAAAGCTGCTTAAAAAAAAATTTTTTTTTTGAAGCAGAGTTTTGCCTTAAGGGCCTCAACCTTGCAATTCTTCTGCCTCAGCCTCTCAAGGGCTGGGATTAGAGACATGTTCTACCATGTCCAGCTCTGCCTTTTTTTGGGTGGGGTGGGTACTAGTGGTTGAACCCAGGGCCTCATGCATACTATGTAAGTGCTCTACCACTGAACTGCACCCCCAGTCCATCTTTTACTTTTATTTTGAGGCAGGGTTTCTTATGTAGGGTGCCTCTGGCCTCAAACCTGTGATCCACTTGCCTCTACCTCCTGAGTTGCTGGGATTACAGGTGTGAGCCACCATGCTGGGCTTTGCCTTTTTAAAATCCTTATTAAATTTCTTTTCTGAGCTAGTTGGAGTGGGTTGGTATTCCTTGTAACCAAATGGACCTTCCTAGAACAAAATTCTGAGTCTTTGTAACTCACCTGTGTACTTAGACGGTCATATACAAACACACTAAATTAAGTCAAGGTGGTATAAGTAAATTATCTTGATATTGTAAGGAGCTTTGCATAAAACATCAAGATGCAAACAAGTATGCTAAGTACAAGAAAACACCAGCATAGGTTAGGAAAGAAATAATTAGAATCAAAGACAGCAGACTCCTTAAGGTACCAGCTGGCCACAAATCAGCAAGCTAAGCAAGGTTGTAGGAGAATAAATATAAAAAAAAAACATATTAGGACATGTTGTTAGGTGCCATGGAGTGGGGTCTGACTCATAGTGACCTCATGTAAAACAGAACGAAACACTCACCGACACTGTGCCATAGCCAGAACTGTGTCAGTGCTTCTCTGCTATTCATAAGGTTTTCAATGGCTGGTTGTTTCAGGAGTGGACTTCCAGGTCCTTCTCCTATTTGGGGGGTACTGGGGATTGAACCTAGGGCCTCAGAGCATGCAGAGCTGCACTCTACCAACAGACCTAAACCCCAGTCCATTAGGACATACACAGGGCAAAATAAATTATTTTTGCAGAGTTGGGCATGGCAGCACATGCTTGTAATCCCAGCACTCAAGAGGGCTGAGGCAGGACCACTGCTAGCTAAGTGTTCTACAACTGACCTGCATCCTCAGCCAGTTGTTTGTTTGCTTTGCTGTACTGGGAGGCTGAACCCAGGGCCTTGCCGTGTACTTTCCAAGTTTTCTACCACTGACCTGTACCCTCAAGCCCATTTTTAAATGTTTTCTCTTGAGACTGCCTGTGGCCTCAAACTCCTGCCTCCATCTCCCAGGTTGCTGGAATGTACAGGCATGTAACACTGTGCCCAGTTTGTTCTTGTTTTTTTGAGACAGGGTCTTGCTATCTTGCACAGGTTGCCTCTGTGCTCAAACTCACAATTCTCTTGCCTCAGCCTCCCAAACTGCTGGGATTATAGGCATACCAGGATGCTTGATTCCTAAACAGAATTTTTGTTTATTTGATCTGCATTATTCAGACACTATTCAGAACTAGTCAAATCTGGGTTAGTTTTTCAAATGCACATAGGGAAATTGCAGAAACACTCATGGAAATCAGGATAGAAAGAGAGGATGAAGTATTAATCTTTTTTTTTTTTTTTTGAGTCACTGTAACCCATCTAATCTCATTTATTCGTTACCGTTTTATAAAGACACAAAGACTCAGGAAGGTTGCCCACCATCACATAGCTGGTATCTGAGAAAGGGCTTTATCTTAGTTTTATATATAGGATAGTTCCACCCTGTTTGTACAAGTAGAAATTCTGTGTAAGTAGAAGGAGCTAAGGGACTAAGCCCTCCCATAGCAAGTCAACAGCCCAAACAATTAGCAAGCCAACAGAAGAGGTATGATATAGAACTTAGGGGGATTAAGAAATATGTACGAGATGGGGGAAAGAGCATGGAATTTGGAGCAAGAAAGACTTGGGTTTAAATTCCAGCTTGGTGAGTTGCTTGCAGTGTGATATGACAATCAGTCTCCCTTTCCTCACCTAAAAATAGTCATCACAGATACTACTGTTCAGATACAAAGAGTTATACCAGTAGAGAAAATGCCCTATAAAATCAGTTGTATGTTTATATTCTTTCACTACATTACACTGTATTCTTTGTGAAAGGAATCATAAAAAATTTTCTTTCAAGACTCAAGGTCAGGAGTTAGTAAGTATATGCATGTAAATATTTTTAAAATAATGGACTACAATTAAGGTAAATGAACAAGGTTGTCTCTTTGCACTACTTAGTGCTAAATGCAATGCTCACTTCAAAGAGGTGTATACAACTTCTTAAAATACACTTCAGCTATGAATGTCTCTTCTGATTTTAACTGTTTTCTTACCATTTGCTCCTTAGCCCTCCCTCTATGGTAGACAGAGAATATACTCCAAAAGACGTCTCCATCCTAATTCCCAGAAGGTATGTGTTGCCTTACAAAGTAAAAGGGACCTTGCAAATATGATTACAACTACATCCTGAGGGGCTAGGATGCTGCTCAGTGGCAGAGGACTTGCTCAGTATGGGTGAGATCCTGGGTTCAATCAGCAGCACTGGGGCACTGGGGCACAGGGGCAGGGGATCAGACCTTGAGATTGAGCGATTATCCTGGTGAACCTGATCTAATCTCCTGGGTCCTTAAAAGTGGACAACCTTTCCTAGATTAGAGAGGGGATGACCCAAGAGGAGTCAGATGGGACACAAGAAGAATTCAGACCACTGTTGCTATCTTTGAAGGCAGAGAAAGAGTGCCATTGACCAAAAAATGTAGATATGCAGATGAGCTCTAAAAATTGATAAAACGCCCTCAGATGACAGCTAGCAAAACAAAAGGGATGGCAACCCTACAGGTACATGGAACTCGATCCTGCTGATAATGTCAATGAGCAAGGACTCTCCAGAACAGAGCCCAATGTTGCTGAAACCTTGGTTTTAGGTGCATGAAACACATCAGACTTTGGAACTACAGAATCCTGAGATAAATCTGTATTGTTTGAGTTGTTAATTTCTGGTAGTTTGTTATAGTAACAACAGAAAATTAACATATGCAACATCCCTTCTTTATATTAAAAAAAAAACCTACACATTTTTTATGCCCTTAAACTCTTGGAAGCAAGGGAGAATACATTGGTCAATGCCATGCAGCATACCCAGCAGAGCCTACCTAGCACACATTGACCATTTACTGAAGCACTGACCCTGTGCCAGGCCACCTGCTTTTAAGGAATTGGCTATAATATGCAGCCATCAATATTCATTTTCTCCTGTTCCTCTTCAGGTTCGGCCATGAACACAGAAACTGGCAGCTACTCCTGAAAATGGGAACATTCTGAAGAGAGAACTAGAAGAAACTAAAAGTTTCATCACAGCTATGAAAAGTAAAAACTAAGAGGTACAGATAGGTAAGGCCATGGAGAATGGAGCCAGGCCACTCTAAAGTCAAAGGACCTTGGAGTAGACAGCCCTAGATCTTCATTCTATCACTTACTAAAAATAATTGGCTCCACACAACCTAGCTCAATTTCTTCATCTGTAAAATGGTAACCTCCTACATGTGCTGAAGGATTAAAAGATAACTAGCCTTTGGCATTAGATGTGGTGGTGCACACTAGCATTCAAGAGGTGAAGGCCAGATTGGACTATTCAAGGGGGAAGGGGATGGAGAACGGGTTGCCAAGTCCTTCTCCCAAGACTACAGCACCTGATGTTCCTAGGCAGTCTCCCATCCAAGTACTAACCAGGCCCAACCCAGCTCAGCTTCTGAGATCTGACAGGATTGGAAACAAGGGTGGTATGGCTGCAGGTGGATATACATTAGGGATTACTTAAATAAAATCCCAGAAAGTAGAAAATGTGAGAGTAAGAAAAGAAGAATAAATTTTAGAAAAACAGGCAAAATGGACCATGACTAACCAATGGAGGAATGTTATAGTACTACTACCACAAATACTTCTTAAAAATACAGATGTTAAAGACTCACTGCAGAGCTATTAAAACATCATCTCAGTGGAGAGAAGGCCCAAGTTTGTACTAAAAAACACTATAGGAATTAAAAGGGGATGTCTACTTGTGTATGGTAGTAGAGGGAAGGACTCTAGCATCACTTTGGCAGACATTCTTCACTTAGAAGTCAAAAATAACACTAAAATGTAGAGTATTTAAAAACTTGCCAATAAATAAGGCTGATGAAATCAAGTGGGAAAGTTTTATGCAGAAAACTGGAGGTCAGAAAGGAGACAAGGGAGGTCCACATGTGGCTACATCTTTTATAGCAAAGGACACAGCCTCATACACTGCAGATGAGCAGAGAATAACAAAATGGAGTAAGCACAGCTGGGCCAGAAGGAGAGGGAAAAATAGCTGAGTTGGGAAAATTAGGGCCTGCTTTAAAAAAAAATAAAATAAAATTATTGGCTACTGCAAGAGAAGGAGAGCTAGAGAAACAAAAAGGGGAAGGGGAATAGTGGGGGAGACAAAGAAGAAAATGAATCTTATGCTGGAGCTGGAATGAAGTAGGACAAAAAGGACAAGAACACCCACAAGGAACAGGAGCATTATTCCAAATGATATGATGCTAAGGGAAAAAGGAATGAGAATAACCGGGTCAACAGTCTCTATGGCTCAATACAAAGCACCAGGAGCAATATAAATGCTGTTGTTAGGTGCCTTTGAGTTGGGACCAACTCACAGAGACCCTCATAGGGTTTTCCATGGCTGATTGTTTGGGGATTGCTTCAGGAGTGGACTGCCACACCCTTCTCCCAAATATAAATATTGGAAAGTAGCAAATAAACTGGGTTAGGAATAGAGAAAAGAGCTAGTCAAAAATCTTTAAAGACTAACTATACATGACCTGGGGCTGGGATTTAGCTCAGATGGTAGAGCACTGCGCTGCAGTCTCTGAGGTCCCGAGTTCAATTCCCAGCACCGCAAAAATGGGAGAAGGGCCTGGCAATCCATTCCCAAGGCAATCCCCCAAAAAACAGTCAGCCATTGAAAACCCTATGAGGGTTGCTATGAGTCAGATACCGACTCGACGGCACCTAACAACAACAACATACATGACCTGCAGAAAGCAGAAATTTAACTGAAAAATGAAGATAAAATCTAAATTCTATAATGTCAAAAGGTAAGTTCTGGACATGTTTCAACTCTCACTTGGTAAATAAAACAGCTAAATACATCTCAAAACAAACAGAACTAAACAACTATAAGGAAAACCACAAGCTGCATGTAGTAGACCATGCCTGTAACCCTAGAACTTGGGAGGCAGAGGAAGAATGATTGAAAGTTTGAGGCCCTCACAATCTACTCGGCAAGGTCTTGTGTCTGTCTGTCTGTCTGCCTGCCTGCCTGCCTGCCTGTCTCTCTCTCTCTCTCTCTCTCATACACACACCCACACCCAAAAAAACCCCACCAAGTGCTGGTAATGTAGCTCAATGGTAGAGAGCTCACACAAGGCCCTGGGTTTGATTTCCTGCACTTACTCCCCCAGACCTCCCACCCCTCAAAACACACACCATGGAAAAGATAAAATGGTGCTGGAAATAATAGCTCGGTGGTAAAGCATTTGCCTAGCATGAACAAAGCACTGGGTTCAACCTCCAACACGATCATAAAATAAATAAAGTAAAATACAATAAAACAGAAAAAATACAATTCAGGCTAATGGAAATTTGGTTGTGAGGAGGAGGTATATAAAGATGTGCATTCCTTTGGCATAGAGATTTATTTTAAACTATAACAGTATGCAGTTATATTTTTATATGCATGATATATCTCACTGCAAAAATTTCAATAAAATTTTTCTCTCTGATCACTTCAGTTTTTCCAATTTTCTGAAAATACTCCAACAAACCTGCTCATATACTCAAATAAAACAACTAGTATTTCTGGCCACAGGTTTTGCAACAATGAGCTCTACTTCAAATCTAGTGAACTAAAATCTCTGAGGGTTAGGCCAATGAAATGTTTTGTTGTTGTTACTGTTGTTTTTAAAACAAATACCATAGGTGAGTTACAAGAATCTAAAGAAACTCAAACTGCATCTCCTGCAGGAAAAATTCTTTCTCCTGTTAAAACTCTAAAGCTCTAGAGAATCTAATCGTATTCCATCCTCAAATCATCTAAGATGGTGATCCTCCCCCTCATCTATTTTCAACCTTTCAATCTCAAGCCTCTTATCTTAAAATACATATATACACAAATACACAGCACCCACCTTATTTTTAACTTCCCAATATCTCCCTCCCTTCCTCCCTCCCTCCCTCTCTCTCTCTCTCTCCCTTCTCCCCTCCCTCTCTGTGGGCCTCACACATGTTTTGAAAGCACTCTACCACTCTACCACTGAGCTGCACCCTCCAGTCTTTTTTTCACTTTTTAGAAAGGGTCTCACTAAATTATGCAGGCTGCCTCTAGCCTCAAACTTGCCAGCCTCCTGTTTCTGCCTCCTGAGTTGCTGGGATTGCAGGCATGCGCCAAAGCATCCAGCTTCTCGCCCACTCTCTTTCAAGTACCAATACTCTGTGTGAGATTGCTTCAAACTTTTAAAAAACTGGGAGGAAATCCACAATATAGAAAGGCCCATTTCACCAATATCAACTTTCTTAATGCAAATGGAATTCTTTCCTCCTCAGAATTAACTGGCAATTAATTGTGTAGTGGTCAGGACTTTTTCTACACATTTACAAGATAAATATAAAAATCTATGTTTTTTAAAAAATACATAAATGAAATTATATATCACATTTCTGTAACTTGCTTTCTCTTCCCTTTTCACTTCTTAATCCACCAATGTGGCAAAGCACTCCCACCTTCCTACCAGTTTAACCAACAGTCTGGATTTCTGCTGCACTGGACACTGGCGGCCACTCACTCCTCTGGGATCTGCTTCGTCTATGGGTGTTGTGCCACTGTACTTTCTAGGTCTCTCTTCCTCTTTGATTCTTCCTTTAGTCTCCTTTCCTGATAATGTTCCCCACCATCATACTTGAGCTTCAACTTCTGTCAATGTTCACTAACAAATGATCACCAACTACTTCATTCCATAAGGGCAACTGTCAGATCCCCATTTGTCAAATAAACAAGAGCATGCATTTTTTTTAGCATGATATGTAATTTCACTTTACAACCATTTCAACCCTGTCAGAATCAGTAAGCTCCCATGCCAACACAGGAGGATGGAGATCAATGGGGAAGAAAATTCAGGAAGGAATTTCTTACAGTGGGAGCTTACTAATAAATACATTCATGTTATGAGAATTTTTACTTCCCTACAAAACCTTGTAATTTTAATACTTCAGATAATGAAGCTGCAGATAATAAGGATTCTATTTTGTGTTCTTAGCTCCCAAATCTCTAGCCCAGTTCACTCTCCTGAGCTGCAGACATTCCCCTTTGCCAATATGGCAAATCCCTGCTCACCATTCTAATTTCAGCTCAAACATCACCTCCTCAATAAAGTCTTGCAGCACCTCCCCCAAGGGGACACAAACTTACTAAAAATCACTAAATGGTCCTTTATATATAAAACAAAATGAAAACCCTTCCTAACAAAAAAGATTACTTAAAATGCAAATGAGAGTGAGGAAGAAGAGTAGAGCAGCAGAAAATGAGGGAGGAGAGGGGACCAGTATAATGCAACAGGGGCCAGGTGTCAAAAATTTT
Organism: Pedetes capensis; assembly: GCA_007922755.1. NCBI lineage: Eukaryota > Metazoa > Chordata > Mammalia > Rodentia > Pedetidae > Pedetes > Pedetes capensis. The sequence continues at coordinate 64,943 of VMDO01003772.1, forward strand.
GACATAATCTCTTTCTGACTTTCCTTTTTTTTTTTTTAAGGCAGCGCAAGGAGTACTTCACACCAATGGCAGGCACAGTGGCACACACCTCTAGTCTCATCCACTTAGGAGGTGGAGGCAAAAGGACTGCAAGTTTGAGGCCACAAGCAGCCTGAGTAACTTAGAAAGACCCTGACTCAAGATAAAAAATAATAAAGGGACTGGGGGTGCAGTTCAGTGGTAGAGCACTTGAGAGATATGCAGAGGCCCTGGGTTCCGCACCCATGTACCACAAAAAAGATACAACTGATTTGTGTGCCTTTGCATAAGCCTGGCTGACAGGCAGGTAGAGTTTATGATGAGGTAAAAGTGACTGGCGGATGCCAAAAATTTTGGAGCAATCATTAGAGGTTTGCTACAATTTTTCTCTTATTTCCTGCTTTTAGTATTAAGCCAGGCTTGCTAAAAAACACTTTGTATTTTCTATCTAGAAAACGACAGCTTTTCCTAAATGACTTTTTAGAAAGATACTACCAATGAAAATAAAAGGCACATTTTAACTGCATTTAGTCTTACAGTAAGAAAAGTTATGACCATATTCTTGTAGAAATTCTAAAACGCTCTTTTTATAAAGTAGAGATCTCTGAAAAGAACAAATGTGCATGGTTCCTTTGTGTTGGGAAATCAAAGTGCTTTTCCATTTATCCTTCTGAGACACTTCTGAGAGAAAGGTCATGAATGACTGTTTTAAAGGCTGGGCAAAATGAAAGACAGGAAAATTAGTGATCATTATAACTACATGTTGTTTGAACTATGACATTTTAAAAAATCAAGATGGATCTCAAACTATTGATTTAGAATCATCATGTGGGGGGAAGCACCATGTTACAACTACAGGTACACTGAAAAATTTGGTAAAAAATTTTAGACAAAATAAGCAAGAAATTCACAGAATTGGGCTAAAAAAATCTGTTATTGGGTTAATAAACTATATAGCTGCTGTTGTTAGATGCTGTCGAGTTGGGTCTGACTCACAGTGACCCTATGTATAATAGAAGGAAACACTCTCCAACACAGTGCCATGCCGGGCACTATTGTCAGTGCTTCTCTGCTAGTCACAGAGTTTTCAATGGTGTATTGTCTTGGGAGTGGATTGCCAGGTCCTACTCCCTAGCCTGCACCATCTGCTTGCCAGGCTGTCTCCCATCCAAGGACTAACCAGGCCGACCCTGCTTAGCTTCTGGGATCAGGGTGCTATGGCTGCAGACATTAAAATATATTAACAGGAATATAATGGTCTGTTTGGCTCCTGGCTCATTAGTTTAACTAAATATATACGGCCTACTATTTCCTAGCTCTTCTTGAAACACAGAGCCATTCAAAACACCTTTCCTGCCCTCAAGAAGTATATAATCAAATATAAATGCCTACACAAGTATATACAAAATGAAACAGTCTGGGATTACATCAGAAGGATACAAAGTGAGCAACATAAATCTAGAAAAAAGTAATCACTTTCAGCCAGGGTACCAGGAAAAGCCTGGCAATGTAGTAAGAGCTCAATATGGTGACTCTGCAGGCCTTATGGAAGACCTGTGTAAGACTCTTTACGCCTGACAGACTTCCACAAGGAGAGATTATGGCAGAAGACACTCCAAGCAGAGGCAGCAGCTGGGCCCAGGGAAAACCCCAGAAACCAGCCACTGGACCTCAATGGCAGAAGCAAGGTAAGGAGTAGTTAGGAGAGTAAGGTAGAAAGTTGTTGTTGTTGTTAGGTGTCCTCGAGTCGGTATCTGACTCATAGAGACCCTCATAGGGTTTTCAATGGCTGTTTTGGGATTGCCTTGGGAGTGGATTGGCAGACCCTTTTCCCATTATGCGGTGCTGGGACTCAAACTCGGGACCTCAGAGACTGCAGCGCAGCGCTCTACCAACTGAGCTAACTCCCAGCCCATAAGGTAGAAAGTAGACAGGACCAAAATATGGAGTTTATTGAAGGTCAAACTAAAACACATGAGTAAGCAGAGGAGCCACCTCCTGAAACTCATGTTTCAGGAAGATTAAACTGACAGTGAACTAGACTGGTGGAACTGGAGTGGGGAGAAAGTGCTACTCTACACAGGCTAGTGTCAAGTAGTCAATACCTGAACTAGGTCATAACAGCAGCAATGCCAAGAAAGGAGTGTCTTCCCTTTGAACTGCACAGGGACTCTTTTTAGATAAGGGCAGTTTTCATGAGAATGGAACACCAGTTTGATAATATTTGTAGCTCCACTACTGCCTACAAATACTTTGTTTACCCATAGTAGATTCTCAATAAAAACGCTAAAAGAAGATACCATACAAAGTCTAAATTGAATCTTCATTATTGCTAAGGTAACCAAGTGGCTATAGTCACTCTTCTATTTCTCAAATCTTACAAAGCTTACAATATGACATGTCTCTCTAGTCTTTTTTTTTTTTTTTTTAGTAACCTAAGGGGTTTTAGAACCCACCTTCCTTCTTCCAAATTTACATTTCAAAAAAGCTTATAAATTTGCTACACACACTTGTAAAACATTGCTTTACTCAAGATTTAACATAGAAAACCATCCAGTTTCCATACACACACACATCAAAAAACCTAGCTGAAAACCTGTACTTACAGCAGAAAGTTTTGTTTTAGGCAGCAATCAACATGCTTCCACAGTTACTTATAGAACCTGCTACATCATTAGTGCAACCACAAGCTGCCCTGTACATTTCCAAAGTTGTGCAAAGGGTCCAAAGTTGTGCAAGAGTGATCACTGAAATCAGACTCTGGTATATTAATAACACCTGAACAAGCCTTAGGTTTATTATTAGATTCAAAGTAATGCTCAATTCGCAGGTATTAAAAATATTTCACAATGTTTGTTTACATGTTTATGAAACTTACTACTGTTATTTTAAGTGAGAATAACCAAATTTTTTCCTGCTCCCAATGGACATGAGGTCACCTGAAAAGTTGTGACCTCGGATTTGACACAAAAAATTTAGCGTTCGCAGCAGCATACACACAACATCCGCATGCACACACCCAGAACACAGACCGGCCCTGCATTACTATCAAATCAAATAACCCCAGTTTACACGTGGCAAAAGTCAACAAAACTCTTCTGAGATTTAATGACCCCGAAAGAGATTACCCCGCCTTGAAGTCAGGTGATGTGACAAATTTTGACCTGGGAGTTGAGGATGTTAAAAAATGATTTTTTTAAAAAAGATCTCTCCTCAGCTGGCCGTCCCACACCAAGGATGTGCACGGCCCAGGCCTTGACGCATGTGTGCAGGTCGGAGGTGAGACTGGTGAGAAAAATCAGGACCCCGGACCCCCAGCGTCCTGCAATACTCTTTTCGGGCCCGCGAAGAAATTTAAGGTGAGGGGCCCTGGGGACGCGGTGCAGTCATCTGGGTCAGGCCCTGACGCCTCTGGGCTGGGCCGCCCCTGCTGTCACACTTTCTCCCAGCCGGGCGTCGCAAACGGCTGCCGCGGCCCTGCGCTGCAGGGATGCCAGGGGCGGGGGCCGCGGATCGGGCCTGGCCAGGCCGCGGCTGCTCGCAGTGCCCACGTCACCAGCTCCAGCACTGCGGAAATGGAGCGGCGCGGCCGAGAGGGAGGCGCAGGGCGGAATCCGCGCCCGCGCCGCCACCCGGCGCCGTTTGCCCCTCAGCTCCGGCCCAGGGGCCGCCGACAGCCACCAGGCCGCGCCCGGGGCCCTCACCTGTGTCGCCGATGATGATGTACTTGAAGAGATAGGCGTACGCCATGGCCGCGGCCGCTCGGTGCCAGGGCACACGGCTCCTCCTCCTGCTACTGCTCCTCCTCCGTGCCCCTCACCCCGGCGCCGCTCAGCCTCGAAACGACAGACCCCGCCCGCCGCCGCCGTTGCCGTCAGTCGCCGGGTGAAAGGGGCCGAGAGGATACTGGACGAACCGACACCGGCGGAGCCGAGGAAGACAGCGCCCGGCCGAGCCCAGTTGAACAATAACAGCCGCGGCGTCTCCGCCCCGCCTTCGCGCCGACCCGGAAGTGCTGCAGCCGCCGGCGCCGCCGGAGGAAAGGGGAGGAGCCCCGCCCTCCGGCCGCGCCCTCCGGCCGGAGCCCCGCCCACCCCGCCGGAGCCCCGCCCCTCGCGGAGCCGGCCACACCCCGTTCACTCCTCGCACCCCTAGCGGGGGGCAAGGCCAGCGCCAGGGGGTCCAGCACGTTTGAATTGGCGGCTCCGACTGCCACGAGACGCTGGGAGAGGGGTGAGGGGGTCTGTTCCGTCACCACCTCACGCGCACGCGCTGTGACCTTAGTTCCTGCGGTGGGGGCACGTGGCGCGTGATGGGAAGGCTGAAGTGTCATTCGGTGCAGGACTCTGCCTGGTGAAAAGGTGTTTGGAAATGTGGGAGCCACACGCGGATGGGATAGGGTAGGGGCAGTGGTACTTGTGTTTGAGGACAAGGTTTGACCATAAAGATAGAAGTATTTTTGTAAATAGAAAGTTGTATATTAGGGACTAAAGTAAATTATGGCATGCCCCTACAGTGAAATACTATGCTACTCTTAATTCATAAATAAATAAATAGACCTGATTTAGGTTGGGCAAAAACAAAGCAACTTTGTGCATATGTATTTGAATTAGTTATATCATTTACATGTTATATATGTTATAGCATAATTATAATAGACCACATGTATACTTATATATTTACATATCAATTATACATTATTTTATATAAATATTAATTTGCCATATGTAAAAAATAACGAGAACACACTGAAATACTCATGTGTGCGATCTAAAAGGAAACATAATTGGTTAAGGGAGGAGATGGGACTGGGCTGGGGGAACCTACTTCTCATTGAGTTTTTTTGGTGTAGTTTGAAACTTTTCTGAGTATTTATGAACCGCATACTGAAAAATACTTTTAAAGAGAAAAACAGTGACTTTTTTACTCATTCTACTAATATTTATTGAATACATGCTATGTTTCATGCACTGCTAGTCATAGCAACTAGAGGCCAACTTAGTTATAAAGAAGCATAGGTTTTGGGAAAGTTGGGGACCCAGCTGGTTTATGTGTCAGGAAAAGTTTCCTAGAGAAGATGATACCTGAACAGCAATATGAATGATGAGTAGGAGTTCGTCAAAGAACAAAAGCATGGGGAAAGCAACTGACATTTAAGCACAAGATCAGAATATGCAAAGTTTGTGGATTTCTTCAAGGAATTTAAAGTGGTATACAGAAGCTAATTTACTAGTTCAAATCCTCTACCTTGGCAAAGGAAAGAGTCATTGCTGGCAGAGAAGTAACTGCGAACTGTTGTTGTTGTTGTTTTTAGGTGCTGTCGAGTCGGTATCCGACTCATAGCGACGCTCATAGGGTTTTCAATGGCCCACTGTTTCAGGATTGCTTTGGGAGCGGATTGCCAAGTCCTTCTCCCATTTTTTGCGGTGCTGGGAATTGAACTCAGGACCTCAGAGACTGCAGCACAGTGCTCTACCAACTGAGCTAAATTAGTGGTTCTGATTCCTGCTGTCTAATATTCTTTCCTTTGGGGGCATCTATCATTGTGTAGTAACTGCTGACACCATCATGCTGGGCTGGCAGTGATTGGTTGCTACATGGTTTAAATGGCTTTGCCAAGTGAGAACAAACAGAGTTTTCTGGAATCTGGAGACACTTTTACTAAAGGTTCAGGGGATAGGACACAAGAATTCATGTTAAAGTTACCTGGGATTGCAAAATCTTGGCTCATTGGTCTTTAGATTGGGGGAGGGGAAGTCCCTGCCCACAGCCCCAAGTTTCCAGAGGTTTATCTTTCCCACCTGAGCTGTTTCACCCAAGTCTTTCCTGGGTGATGGAGCAGAAACTTAAGCCCTTACTCTCAGCGGTGACCTGGCTGGCCTTTACCTTCACAGCCTTAACAGGACAACTTATTTCAGAAGCCCAGCATGCTTAGGAATCAGGAACATTCATTCTCCTAGTGTTAGAAGCCAGCTGGGGAAGTCTCTAATGCCAGGCCGTGTAGGGCCTGGGTGCCGTGTCAGTATGCACATATACCTTTACCTAGTAGAAACTGAGGAGAAAGGAGGTCAGAATGGGTATGTAATAGAAATTGTAAAAATAAATATATAGCTTGGCGGCAATGTGATATAAAGAAAAGAATATAGGAAACCTGGCTTCTTCTTTTGACCTTTCCACTAACAGACTGGGTGATTGTGGAAAGTCATTTGGTGTCTCAAAGCTTTGGTGTCCTCATCTATAAAATGCAGGAGTTCATAACTTTAAGAGGCCATTCCACAGGTGAACTTCTTTAATTTTATGTTTGTCCAACCTCCAGATCTAAAGCTACCTATAAAAAGGGTAGTAATCCTTCTCTTGTGAAATGCCAGGGCCACAAGTGTCAAATGTTCATTGATCTTACATAGAATCATCACTTATTTGTGCACAGGAACTGCAAAGATCAGTTGCTGCACAGAAGTATAATTGAATGAAAGAGCAAGGACTTGATTTTCAAATCTTCCTCTGAACCTCAGTTTCCTTATCTGGAAAATATGGATGATAACTGCTTCACAAAGTCAATTCAGGATCAAATAAGACAATATATGTGAAAATATTTTGTAAATTATGAAAAATATATACTTAATACATAAAACTCAGTGCCACATAATTTTTAGAAATTACTTTGAAGGAGTAAGAATCTAATCACTACAAGTTCATATTTTGAAATCACCTCCTTCATGGCTCTGTATTTCTACCTTTATTTTTTCTACTTGCAATTCATAAAATTTTGTTATATTTTCTCTAAACCTATAAGCTCTCTTAAATCCTCCTGGAAATAATAAGGAAATAAATAAAAACCACATAAATGTCATTTAAAACATTTTATTTAGCCTATAAAATTCAAAGACATTTTCAAGAAAAATTCCCCAGATGGAGTGATAGAAATAAACCCCTCTTTTCTTAAGTGGTAGTATACTTCCTGGGATTTTCCACTGAATTTGATTTTCATCTACTTTCATTCTCTTGGGGATGAATTCCAATAACCTCATCTCTCAGTCTTACATCATTTTTAGTCTGAAGGTCAGAACTATGAAATTTAAATACTGTTAAGACTACAGTTTCCAATGTCTCCTTATTCAAGTTCTCAATGATATTTTAAGGTACAATACTATATTAGAGATTTATATTTATGGCTTGAAATCAGACTTTCATATGTTTCTGTTTTCTCTGGTTTTGATTACTCCCAGATTGTGGAAAAGGGGGCAGGAATTAGTGGGATGGGAGAAAGGGGTTGGAAGACTGTAATTTTGAGTTTTTCACTTTGGTTTCCATGGTTCCTTAGTCAGTCCTCCTAAAATGGTATGCAAAATGATGTATATATTTTCTTTCTTTTTTGTGCTACATGGGGTTTGAACACAGGGCCTCAAGCGTGCTAGGCAAGTCCTCTACCACTGAGCTGCACCACCAACCCCTTTTTTACTTTTTATTTTGAGACAGATTCCCAGTAAATTATGCATGCTGCCTCTGGCCTCAAACCTGTGATCCTCCTGCCCCAGCCTTTGAGTCACTGGGATTAGATGTATATATTTTCATATGTACAATTTTTAGGGCAGATTCTTTCAGAGGGCCATGACCTAACAATAATTAAGAACTGCTGTGAAGCTGGGCCCTGTGGCATGTGCCTATTATCCCAGTGAGTAGAGAGGCAAAAGCAAGGGATTGCGAGTTTGAGGCCAAAGGCTGCCTGTGTAATTTAGCAAGACTGTCTCAAGACAGAAGACAGAAAAGGGACTAGGGCTGCAGCTCAGTGGTAGAGTGCTTGCAAAGTATACACAAAGCCCTGGGTTCAGGCTCTCAGTACTGAAAAAAAATAATAAGAAAAGGAAAGGAAAGGAAGAGAAAAGAAAGGAAAGGGAAGCAGAGGAGGAACCACTGTGACATCCATTTGTCTTACCATGGCAGAACTGATTTTCTGGCAAATACTTAATAACCAGTTTTGGAGGAAGAAAGAATTAGGTTCAAATCCTTACTTTATGACCTTGTCAGTTGAGTGATCTTGGAAAATTTATTAAACTTTCTAAGCCTCAGTTTCCCTCTGAGATTACATATGTTGTGTCTAGCACAGTGTCACAACACACAGTAGATAATAAATATTGACTCATTTCCCCCTTTTGTTTATCCTCTCCCTGCCCTCCACGTCAGCCTATTAATAAGAATTGTAGGAGTTAAATGAGCCCACCAAGGACCTTGTCTTAAAGGAGAGTAGAGTCTCATTGTGCTAAATCATGAGTAGCACTGTCTTGAAGGCTACAGGAGAGGTGGTAGTATTTTAGAGGAAAGAATTTTGTTCTGGGTCATGAGGGTGGGTTTTACAGACCAATTAAGCTGAACCTTCAAGGGCATGATATTTTGTAGTTGTTACTTTAAATGTTGCTTCTAAGGACATCAGCTGTCCTCTTCATTGTGCTTCCTTTCTCTCATCCACCTGATCTGCTATTTTTATTGTAGTTGGGCAACATTCATAGCATTGCCTGATTTACTTCTCTTTTCACAACATATTTCTGACCCCTATGCAAAGCAAAAAATGATTTTCTTTCTTCGACTCCATTCTGCTATCCTTCAAAAGCCTAACTGAAGAGTCAAAAATGAATGTTAACAAATTCACATCCATAGTCAATGTGCTGGTAGGAGAAGAAACTTTATATTCTTTTTACGAGTGGACTGATCATTAGTAGCAGAAGTGACTGATGTAAGCATGTGGATCAGAGGAAAATAATGCTTAAATGCTTTAAGGTGGTTGTTGTTGTTGTTAGGTGCCATCGAGTTGGTATCCGACTCATAGTGACCCTCATAGGGTTTTCAATGGCTGACTGTTTTGGGATTGCCTTGGGAGTGGATTACCAGGCCCTTCTCCCATTTTTGTGGTGCTGGGAATTGAACTCGGGACCTCAGAGACTGCAGCGCAGCGCTCTAACAACTGAGCTAAATCCCAGCCCCTGCTTTAAGGTAGAGATATATAAAATATTTTGGAGTAATAATTTTTTTAAAAAACTAAATGTTAAAACCAGAATAGTATTCCAGATTTTGTTTGTTATGCTTTGCTTTGTTTTGTTTTTTGAGACAGGGTCTCACCATATAGCCCTGGGTGGCCTTGAATTTGGAGCAATCCTCTTGCCTCAGCCTCCCAAGTGCTGGGAGTATAGGCGTGTGCCACCATGTCTGGCCAGAGTAGTATTCTTTAACTTTTTTTATTTTTTATTTTTTATTTTTAAAGTCTTTAAGGTTTGCCTAGTACTTTCAGCAGAGAAGTGGTCTGGAGAAAGGCACAATATTAGAGTCCAAGAGGCCTGAGCTGAAGGCTCTTGCCACTAACTAGCTGACCTTGAAACAGTCTTCTTTAAACTTTTCATCATCTGTTCAATACAGATAGTAATTTTAGTTGCTTATGAAATAGAATTACTAGAGATACATGAGAAGACACTCTGCAAAGTACATTATTGCTAGGATAAAACATGTATACTAAATTGCAGGCATATGTTCTCTACAAATGCATCTGAGTATATTAAAAGACTGACTTTTAGCCATATGTGGTGGCATGCCCCTTTAATCCCAGCACACCAGAGGCAGAGGATCATGAGTTCAAGGCCAGCAGACCTACTTCTATAGAACCTTATAACATCAGTAATATATTATTATCTTCATTGTTGATTTTTTTTTTTGTCAGCAGAGACCAGACTTTGCAAATACTTAAATGCCCAATCCCCATGTCGTTTTTGTTATTTTTTATTTTATTTTACTTTATATTTTTACTTTTTTGGTGCTGTAGATTGAATCCAAGGCTATTCCACTAAGCTATACCTCCAGCCCTTGCTTTATCTTTAATATGTCCTATGTCTTGTGTTAATTTGTAAGTGTTCTTTGCTTTGGAAAATTTGGGATTGGAATGAGAGTGAAGATCCATGAGAAGGTATACCTCACATTGTGCTAAGAAGAAAACCACTTAGGATGCCTCAATTTTAATTTCCATCTTTAAAAGTATTAAGCTTTGATGAAGAGAGATTTGTTCTATCTCCATTTTCAGGAAGTGATAAGCTAGCTCTGTTCCAGTGTGAGGTGTGGACAGAGTAAACCTTCTGATCCCAAAGTCTTTTGTGTGAGATAAGAGCTAAGGAAATAAATGGTACAGAGAATTCTGAGATCACATTTCAGCCCTTTATCTCCATTTTCTTCTACATAATCTTTAGAGGAAAATAATTACAACAGGATCAAATTTCACTTAAAACCTAGAGAAAATAGGAGTCTATTTTTTAATTGTACATATTTATGGGGTGGTGGTGGTTGTTAGGTGCCATCAAGTTGTTTCTGACTCATAGCGACCCTCATAGGGTTTCAATGGCTGATTGTTTCAGGATTGCCTCAGGAGTGGATTGCCACATCCTTCTCCCATTTTTGTGGTGTTGGGAATCGAACCTGGGACCTCAGAGGCTGCAGACCAGCACTGTATCAAGTGAGGTAAATCCCGAGAATGATAAATCAGTTCATATATACAGTGTGAAGTTAGCAAATTTGGATTGTTAACACTTCCATTTAGGAGTCTATTTTTCTAAACTTTCTTACTTTAAAAAGTAAATGTTAAGTTATTAACAGAATACATCTGTATTAGTCAGCAGTCATCTCTATAGCAAAAAAAAAAAAAAAAAAGTAAAAAAAAGAAACCAACCAAAACAAACATATGAGGGAAGAGGTTCATTGGGAGCTCACAGTTAGAGAATTAGTTCATAATGGCAGCAGGGCAATCCTCATGGACCAGGAACAGAGAGGGACCTGGGCTGTGGGTCTGGGGTGAAAACCTCCAAAGGCCCACCCTCATGAAGCTACTTTTGCAAGGTTAGATCCTGCCTCCTAAGGATCCATAACCTCCTAGGACAGTGCCACCAGCTGGGGACACATTAAAGTACATGACCTTTGGGGAATACTTTATATTCAAACCATAAGTCTGTCCTTCAGAAAGTGAAATTATATCTAAAGACCACATTTAAAAATCTGCAAGGTTCACATTTGTGTCAAGAAACTGCTGCTCTTCCATCTTTTCTCTTCTTCTCTCTCTCTCTCTCTATATATATATATATATATATATATATATGTTGTTGTTGTTAGGTGCCGTCGAGTCGGTATCCTACTCATAGCGACCCTCTGTCCAACAGGGGAAACACTATTGTCAGTGCTTCTCTGCTGTTCATAGGGTTTTCAATGGCAGATTGATTTTTGGGAGGGGGTTGCCAGGTCCTTTTCCCAAGCCTGCAGCATCTGATGTTCCCAGGCGGTCTCCCATCTAGGTACTAACCAGGCCCAACCCTGCTTAGCTTCCGGGATCTGACGGGATCAGCTACCACAGGGCTATGGCTGCAGGCGTATATATATGTATATATATATATATATATATATATATATATATATATATATATACACACATATATACACACATATATATACATATATATGTAGATATCTATAGATATATAGATATATATGATATAGATAGATAGATAGATAGATAGATAGATAGATAGATATGAGACAGGATCTTGCTATGTAACCCAAGCTGACCTGAAACTCATGATCCTCCTGCCTCAGACTCCCAGATACTAGGATTGTAGGTGGGCACCACCATACCTGGCCCCGTTTCTATTTTTAATTTCTCAATTTAGGGAATCTGGAGATCATTTCTCAAGAATTCCTACAATTGGGCAGATTCTGAGAAAGTACAGTACAACCTTAAACAATAAACTTTGGCATTTCACACAATTTTTTTTGCATCAGAAATCTAGCCACAGCTTCTCTGGATGGCTCTGGCTTAGGGTCTCATGGACATATGCTTAACTGGTCAGCTAGGATTGCTGTTATCCAAAGGTATGACTGGTGATAGAGGATTTACTTCCAAGGTATTGCATGGATGTTGGTGGGAAGCCTCAGTTTTTTACCATATGGACTTCTCCATAGGACTGCTGAGTATCCTCATTTCAGAGAATCTGATTTCTTCCAGAATGAGTAATCTGAGATAGTGAGAAAAAGGCAAAAACCTCAATGTCTTTTTATGACTGAGCCTCAGAAGTCACATACCATCACTTCTGCTGCATTCTGTTGGTCCCATAGATCAACAATGATAAGGGCAGGAGGGGCTATACAAGAGCATTAATGCCAGAGGCAGGGATCATTTGGAGTCATCTGGATAACTGGCTGCCACAGATATGAAAAGATCGAGAAGTAGAAAGAGACATCTGGTAAATGTCCAATCATTAGAAGTCAGATACATTTTGGGTCAAGTTGAGCTCATTTAATCTGTCTATATGCCATGAGATTTTACTACTCATAGGTTGATCTATAAAGAAGTTCATTGTTGCCGGGCGTGGTGGCGCACGCCTGTAATCCTAGCTGCTCTGGAGGCGGAGGCAGGAGGATCGCAAGTTCAAGACCAGAGGCAGTCTGCGTAATTTAGTGAGACCCTGTCTCAAAAAGTAAAAAATGGGCTGGGGGTGCAGCTCAGTGGTCCAGCACTTGCAGAGCATGCAAGTGTGAGGCCCTGGGTCCAACCCTCAGTACCACACACACAAAAAAAGAAGTTCATTGTTTTGGTTTTAAGCTCTTCTAAAATATTTTAGAAAATGAACTGACAATCATTTTACAGTAGGAAAAGGAAGAAAATGCACGTTTTTCAGTTTTTCAAAATTTTGAAAAAAATTTTAAGATACAATACAATAACAAGTTATCTTTAGGATTAAAAAAAAAAAGAGTCTAACGCAAGTCATTAAGGATTCATGTGGGCCATAAAGTAAACCTGTTCATATCTTTCTTCATTATCAGAATTAAATGTTTTCTGGCCTGTGAAAACTTTTATACACAAATATTACAGCAATGGATTATGCATTTTAAGTTTCAAGTTAATGACATCTCTACTATGTAGAGGCTGTGAAAGCACTGCCTTAGCAGAGCAGTTTAAGGTATAAACCAGAGGGAAACATAAAACTTTATCATTCTATTCCCTGAATGCATCCTTAGTGGTACTAGAGTTTAGTAACCTTTACTTCAAGCACTAAAGGCTTATATCATTTTGGAATCTTACCTTGAAGTTTTCCAATTGCCAGAATTAATGTAGTGAAAATTTTGTTGTTGTTAGGTGCTACCGAGTTGGCTCCAACTCATAGAGACCCTATGTTCAACAGAACGAAACACTAAATGCCTGGCACTACTGTCAGTGTTTCTCTGTTATTCATAGGGTTGTCGATGGCTGGTTGTTTTGGGAATTAGCTACCAGGTCCTTCTCGCAAGTCTACAGCATGGAGTGTTCCCAGATGATCTCCCATCCAAGGACTAACCAGACCTGAGTCTACTGAGCTTCTGAGATCTGACAAGATTGGACACTAGGGTGGTATAGCTATAGAAACACAATTTTGACTCTTACTTAAAGGAGTATTTTAATTTTCTTGATACTGCATTTGATACAAATTACAATACAAAAGTTTGTTAGAGCAGACTATGCAGCATTGATACACTTTTTTTTTTTTACTTTTCATTGGAAAAAATCACTTATAGACAGAAAGCTCTTTAGAACTAGATTCTATTTGTGACTCAACTGAACACATTTCTGGAAGATTCACTTCACAGATTGAGGTTCTTGAATTACTAATTGGAATATAAAAACTGAATTGTTTGCCTTTTTTACCTTGGAAATAAGCAGAGATGAAGTTTCTATCTCCATATATTTGTATATCTGTATCAAGTTTTATTATAAGTGTCCTAAGATATAAAAGTTTTGAATTACTAATTGGAATATAAAAACTGAATTATTTACCTTTTTTCCTTGGAAACAAGCAGAGATGAAGTTTGTATCAGTATCTATATCTGTGCCTATATCACATTTTATTATAAATAACATAGGTTGTACAAGTTTACAAGTATCCTTCAAGTAATGTTATTTCACCTAAATTTTTTTTGGGGGGTGGATCCCAGAGCCTTGCACTTGCTAGGCAGGTACTCTACACCAAGCTGCACCCTTGGCCTGCTCACTTAAGAAAAACTTGAAGTCACTAAGTCATTTAAGTAAACAGCTGCTGCTGCTGCTGCTGCTGCTGCTGCTGCTGCTGCTGCTCCTCCTCCTCCTCCTCTTCTTCTTCTTCTTCTTCTTCTTCTTCTTCTTCTTCTTTTTCTTCTTCTTCTTTATTAGTATTTTATTTATACCTAGTACTGGGGTACAGTCTACAGCCATACCACCTTGCCATCCTGTCTGGTCAGATCTCTGAAGCTAAGCAAGATCAGGCCTGGTTAGTCCTTGAATGTGAGACCACCTGGGAATACTGGGTGCTGTAGGCATGGGAGAAGGACCTAACAGCCCACTCTTGAAACAATCAGCCATGGAAAACCCTATGAATAGCAGAGAAACACTAACATAGTGCTGGGCATGGGACAGTGTTGGGGGGTGTTGTGTTCTGTTGCACAGCGGGTCACTATGAGTCCGACCCAACTCAGTGACACCTAACAACAACAGTAGGATACAGAGTAATATGTCAGTTGATATATCACTCTGCAACTATCAAATCAGTATTATTATTGCATCTATCTCCTTATACATTTTACAGAATAAAATAAACAGAAAAAGGGGAAAAAGGTAAGAATTTTAATTAACATATAATGACAGTATATGCAACCATGGGTTATACCCTGACATTTTTATTCCTTTTTTGTATTTTCATAGAGTTGCATCTTGTATTCTATGGGTTTTTTCTATGGGTTTTTTGCCCCCTATGTAATTCCTCCTTCTCCTCCTCATTCCCCACCAACCATTCCCTCCCATTAGTCCCCTCCCCGACTTCACATTGGGTCAACTTATATAAGTATGGTTGTACATTATCTATGTATGCATATATGTATATATGTGTAATAATTTTTTTCTTTTAAGGTAGATTTATCTCCTGCATATGAGTGAGAACATGCGCTATTTCTTTTTTTGAGCCTGGGTTATTTCTCTTAAAATGATACTTTCGAGTTCTATCCATTTTGCTTCAAATGACATAATTTCATTCTTCTTGATTTCTGAATATTTCATTGTGTAAATATACCACAATTTTTAAGTACAATCCTCTGTTAATGGACATCTAGGTTGATTCCATACTCTTGAAATTATGAAGAATGCTACATTAAATATGGAAGTGCATGGGTCCCTATAGTGTGATGACTAATCTTCTTTTGGGTATAAGTGGGCAATGGATGTAAATAGACATTTCTCAAAAGAGGCCAATAAATACATGAAAAAAGATGGTCAATATCTTTAGTCATTAAGGAAATGAAAATCGAAACTACACTGAGATTCTATCTCACTCCAGTAAAAATGGGCAAGATCAACAAAACAAATAACAACAAGTGCTGGTGAAGATGCACAGAAAAAGCAATCTTAACTGCTGGTGGGAATGTGAATTAATTCAGCCACTATGGATATCAATATGGAGGTAACTTAGAAAACTAAAAATAGAACTACCATATGATCCAGCTATACCACTTCTAGCAATATACCCAAAGTAACCAACTCTTTCATGATGGAATGTTGATAGAGGTATTTCAACAAGCAGATGCAGCACTAGAGGTGCTAACATGTTTATGTCAAGAGATCTGGAACAGCTACCTGGCCCACCAACTGGAAGAGATCCATATTTGTGCCTATTGCCAAAAAAGGGGATCCAACTGACTGTAGAAACTATCAAACATTAATATCACACACAAGCAAATTTTTACTAAGGATCATTCAAAAGCGACTGCAGCAGAATATAGAAGGGAACTGCCGGAAAATCAAACTGAATTCAGAAGAGGCCGGGGGAACAGGGACATCACTGCTGATGTCAGATGGCTATTAGCCTAAAGCAGAGAATATCAAAAAGATGTCTATCTGTGTTTTATTGACTATGCAAAGACATTTGACTGTGTGGATCATAACAAATTATGGATAACCCTGCAAGAAAGGGGAATACCAGGGCACCTAATTGTATTCATGAGGAATCTGTACATGGACCAGGAGGCAGTCATTCACACAGAACAAAGAAACACTGCTTGGTTTAAAATTGAGAAAGGTGTGTATTAGGCCTGTATCCTTTTACTATATCTCTTCAGTTTCTATGTTGGGCAAATAATTCAAGAAGCTGGACTTTATGAAGAAGAACGTGGCATCAGGATTGGAGGAAGACTCAATAACAACCTGTGTTATGCAGATGACACAATTCTGCTTGCTGAAAGTGAAGGAGATTTGAAATATTTACTGATGAAGATCAAAGAACATAGCCTTCAGTATGGATTGGGACTCAACATCAACCAAACAAAAATCCTTACAACTGGGTGAGTATGCAGCTTCACAATAAATGGAGAAAAGATTGAAATTGTCCATGATTTTGCTTTACTTGGTTCTGCAGTCATCACCTGTGGAAGCAGCAGTCAAGAAATTAAACGATGAGTTTCTTTGGGAAAAGCTGTGGCAGAAGATCTCTTTCAAGTATTGACAAGTAAAGATGTCACATTGAAGACAAAGGTGCACTTGACTCATGCCATAGTATTTTCAGTTGCATCATATGATTGTGAAAGCTGGACACTGAACAAGGGAGACCAGGAGAATTGATGTTTTTGAATTACGATGCTGGAGACAAATATTGAATGTACCATGGACTGCCAAAAGAACCAACAGATCAGCCCTAGAAGTGCAACCAGAGTGCTCCTTGGAAGCAAGGATGGCTAGACTGCATCTTACGTATTTTGGACACATAGTCAGGAGGGACCTATCCCTGGAGAAAGATAACATGTGTGGGAAAATGGCAGGTCAACCAAAAAAAAAAAAAAGGAAAACCCTCTACTAGATGAATTGACACAGTGTCTGCAACAATGGGTTTAAACATAAATAAGATTGTGTGCTTGGCACAGAACCGGGGAGTGTTTTGTTCTGCTGTACATAGGGTCGCTATGAGTTGGACCCGACTCGAAGGCACCTAAAAACAACAACTCCTAAAGCAAATGTGTTCACGTGGTCAATTTTCACTTTTTATAGAATTTGCTAAAGTATTTAAACTTCAGTTAATTCTGTTGTCTTTCTTCATCCTAACTTCCTATCTATCACACTTAACCTTGTGGTGGAAGGTGTTAAAGTGTCTATCGATTTTTTAAAGATAATAATTAAGAAAGAATTGAGCCTGTAATCCTAGTGACTTGGGAGGCTGAGGCAGGAGGATTGCAAGTTCAAGGCTAGAGGCAGCCTACACAATTTAGGGAGACACTGTCTCAAAAAATAAAAAATGGGTTGAGAGTGCAGCTCAGTGATAGAACACTTGCCTAGGGTGTGCAAGGCTCTAAGATCAATCTCCAATACTCGAAAAAAGAAAAAAAGGAAGAGTTTACTTGGAGATACATTTAGTTTTGTAGCATATATTCACTTGGGCTGTTGTTTCTGTAGTTGAATTGTTGTAAGTTGTTCAGTGTAGAAATGGCCTCCAGGAATACCAGACTTTCTATTGTGATTCACACAGCTGCGTGTGATGTAGGGGTCATATCTTAATATAAGCATGTTCTGCTGGATTAGTTTTCTTTGTGTTCTCTTTTTCTCCTTCCTCCCTCCCTCTCTTCCTTCCTTCCTTCTCTTCTTCCCTCCCTCTCTCCCTCCCTCCCTCCTTCCTTCCTTTCATTCTTTTCTTTTCTTTCTTTATTCCTTCCTTCCTTTCTTCCTTTCTTCATTTATTTATACAAGATCTTGCCATGCAGCCCAGGTGGGCCTCAAACTCACAATCCTGCCTCAGCCTCCTGAGTACTGGGATTCCAGGCATGCACCACCTCTCCTGATAAAGGACCCAAATGATTAGGTCATGCCTACCCAGGATAATTTCCTTATCTTAAGGCCAACTGATTTGGGAACTTACTTGTAGCTTACAAAATCCCTTTACAGCAGCATCTAAGCTATTGTTTGCTTGAACAACTGGCAGAAGGCATGTATGTCTCAGGAAACAGGGACCTTGGGAGTTATCTTAGATTTCTGCATACCACATCTATGCAGCACTGGATGTATGTAGATTAGGAAGTTCTACTACTATGATAAACCTTTTCAACTCAAAATACGTTTTTTTTTTTAAGACAAGAAAATTCTAATATAAATGAAATGAAAATTTACTCAAAAAGTTCCCATGTCTTAAATATAACATTTTAACTTCAATATATCTACTAAAACAGAAATTAAACTAATTTATTTAATAAAAACCTAGAGATTTGTATTTATTTGAAACAAAGCATTCACAAAAATAATGGAATATACAATATAAGCAACAAAGATGAGTGATGTTGTTGTTAGCTGCCGTCAGGTTGGGTGCAATTCATAGTGACCCTCGTAGGGTTTTCAATGGCTGATTGTTTCGAGATTGCTTTGGGAGTAGATTGCCAGGTCCTTCTCCTATTTTTGCAGTGCTGGGAATCAAACCAAGGGCCTCAGAGAGTGCAGCCAGGCATTCTACCAATGGAGCTAAACCCCAGCCCCTTAATTAGCTCTAGATTATGTTCAATACTTTTTGTTGTTAGGTGCCATACAGTTGTGTCTGACTCATAGTGACCCTCATAGGGTTTTCAATGGCTGATTGTTTCAAGATTGCCTTGGGAGTGGATTGCCACGTCCTTCTTCTATTTTTGCAGTGCTAGGAATGACCTCAGAGACTTGAGAGCGGGGCTCTACCAACAGCTAAATCCCAGCTGTTTAATCCCAGCTGTTAATGAACCCATGGATACAGAGGGGTGAGTGTATTTTTCCTTTGACCTCAGGGCCATAGGAGGCTGGTTCAGAGCAGAAGAAAATGACTTGGAAACTGGAAGAAGAAGATCTGTTTTTATTTCAAGTTTGCCCTCTCTCCAAATCACCCAAGTGTGTGTCTATGCAAATCAGTCACTTGATGCTAACTCTTTTCTTTCTCAGTTCTATTATTTGGGGAGGTGAACTTCTAGAAGGGTGAGATACTTTTGTGAAGCAAGAGGGAGGGGATCTGTCCAGCCTCACTCTTTGAAGAACTTAACCAGGTCACTGTCCTTCTAACAGGTAGTGGATACATGAACCACCCAAGAGCCCAGGGCCTAGGCAGGCCCAGCTCGTTGATGGTGTGTGTGTGGAATAACTGGGAAGGAGAAAAGTCAAGCATGACTCCTAAGTACTTTGCTTGATGAGTATAATATGACTAATAGAGGTAGAAGAGCAGGTATATGGGAAAGAGGGGAGGGAATTGAAGATTTTCTTTTAAATAGAGTTGAGTTACCTGCAGATGTCCGCTGTGGTTTGACTGTCCCCTGCAAAAATCATGCTGAAATTTAATTGTAATTATCATAGTGTTAGCCTGCAGCCGTAGCACTGTGATGTCCGATCCCATCAGATATCGGAAGCTAAGCAGGGTCGGGCCTGGTTAGTACTTGGATGGGACACTGCCTGGAAACACCAGATACTGTAGGTTTGGGAGAAGGACCTGGCAACCCACTCCCAAAAATCAATCTGCCATTGAAAACTCTATGAATAGCAGATAAGCACTGACAATAGTGTTTTGCTGTTGAACGGAGGGTCTCTATGAGTTGGAAACTGACTTGACAGCACCTGACAACAACAACGATAATCACAGTGTTGAGAGGTGGAACCTTTAAGAGATGATTAGATCATGAAGCCTCTGCCCTCAAGAATGGATTAAGGCTGTTGTTTCAGGAATAGGCCAGTTATCACAATAATAGGTTTATTATAAATTCTGCCCCCTCTCTCACATGCTTGCATGCTCTCTGCCCTCCTGAGATAGAGGTGCCATGCCCTATAGCAGCAAAATACATACTAACAAGGCTGAAGGCAGGAGGACTCTGAATTTGAGGCCAGCCTGGACTACATAGTAAGACAGTAAGACTCTATATTAAAAAAAGAAAGAAAGAAAGAAAGAAAGAAAGAGAAAGAAAGATGAACTAAGATAATATCCAAATGGAGATGTTAGATGAGCAATATGGACTTTGAATAGGGAGCTTAGGGAGTTGACTGAGTTAGAGATATATAGCACATATACCGTATAGCTGGTCTTATTGTGGAGACCAAATGTTTCTTCAGGTGCCTAATAGACATCTAATAATCACAGATTTATATTTGCATTCTCTACTTATTTATCTATTATGTCTATGACAATTATTCTTAAAATTCCTCATATGTTTTAAACAATTTAAAATGTGTAACAAACTATCCTGTATCATCTAATCTCCACAACAAACCTAATATAGTTTTTTAAATGTATTTATTTATTTATTTTTACAGTACTGGGGATTGAATTCAAGGCCTCATGCATGCTTTACAAGTGCTCTGTCACTGAGCTGTAACCCCCCAGCCCACTTTTTAATTTTTATCTTGAGACAGGGTCTCACTAAGTTATACAGGCTGCCTCTGGCCTGAACTTTCAATCCTCCTGCCTCCACCTCCTGAGTTGCTGGGATTATAGGTGTGCTCCATGCTGGCTGGCTCTAAATATTTTTATAGAGAAAGAGACTTAGGCTTAAAGAAGTTAAATAATTTCTCAAATCATGACAGCTAGTAAATGGGAGTGCTGGATGCTGGATCTGTGGATCTAATGAGAGTTCTGACCTCCACAGACAAATTTAGAAGCTATCAGCATATAACAAATAAGAAAAACATCTTTGTCCTCCACAAGGAAATGATGTGTACTTTATGTTCACAAAGAAGGAATATATTGAGCCTCAGGAGAACTCACAGGAGGGCACATATAGTAAATCAGGCTTAGAAACTTGATTTCTCTGCACATAAAGAGAGAATCCATTTTTCTGGAATAGACTCACATTAACCTAGTTTATGATTCGGATTTTTAAAAGCAGAAGGTCAAATTGCAATGAGAAATCACTGTCTTAGAGGTTAGGGATATATAAAATCCATTCAACTAGCTTTTTTTAATATTTGAGAATGAAGTGTATGGAATATTTAATAACCACAAGTGAAGAGAACATGAGTCATCCACTGCACTTTTGGGATGAGCTTTCCAGGGAAGAAAATCTATGAAGCCCATTGCCTTTCACTGGCTCATTTTCACTCTCATCTCATCAATCCTGATCACATTCCACTGTCTAACTCTGCCCCTTTTGGCCTATGAAGACATTTGTAACCCTGGCCCCAATGGCTTTATCCAATATGAAACATGGAACAGTTGGATGAGTGAAAAACTCCTCTGAATTGTGTTTAAAAAGATATGCCATGTGTGTGTATGTGTGTGTATGTGTAAAAAATGCTGGGGATTGACCCAGGGCCTTTCACATACTAGGCAAGTGCTGTAGCACTGACTCACACCCCTAGTCCAGTTATACCAATTTTTATCTTAGAGACCTTCCTTCTTTTCAGGTGCTAAGACTTACCACTCTGAAGTGACTTACCTTAGCAAATTCAATCAAATTACCATCTAGTTCTAGTCTTAGAGTCCAAACTGGATCTTTAGTCATTCCTGACACTTATTTTGTAGTCTGTTAAGCATCCCAGCTTCATTAATTACTGATTATAATATCTAGCCCTGCCATGGATTCCACCTGTGCCTCAGTTTCTTTATCTGTAAAATGGGAGGAATAATATCAAAGTTATAGTACCTGAGTGGGAAGCCCTCAGAGCATGTCTGCTAATATCACATATGTCTGACATTATTACATGCTGACTTTTGACATTAATTCTGACAAATTTATTTTCAATTTCTTAGATGAACCCTGGTGTAAAATCCAATGACTATAATGTCAGTCACAGTGATTTTGAAGCCAAGAAAAGAGGGAGAAGCAGGAGGTCCCAAATCACAAGCTTCAGAATTGGACTGTGTAGCTGAGTGTGGTGGTGCTTGTCTGTAATCACAGCATTTGAGAAGCTGAGGCTGGAGGCTTGAGAGTTAAAGCCAGCCTGGGCTATATAGCAAGACCCTGTTTCGAAAGAAAACAAAACAAAATAATTGAACTGAGAAGTAGGAATTGGAGAGAATTAAAGAAAAAAAAAAGGCAGTGGGGCTGGGGTATACATCTGTGGTAGAATGAGTACTCAGCCTGCAAAAGACCCTGGGTTCAATATGCAGCACACGCATGCACATGCGCACACACACACACACACACACGCACACGCACACACACACAGGCAGAAAACATTCTGCAAATTTTATTTTTTTTGTATCAGGTCTCTAAATGCCTTCTCAGAGTTTATTTACTTATTTATTTTTTGGTGGTTACTGTTTGTTTGTTTTGCAGTACTAGGAAGTTAATCCCAGTGCCTCACATATACTAGACAAGTGCTCTGCCACTGAGCTGCTCCCCAAACCCCTTTTTAATTTTTTATCTTTTGTCAACGTCTCGCTGAGTTATGCAGGCTGCCTTTGGCCTAGGACTTGAGATCCTCCTGCCTCTGCCTCCTGATTCACTGGATTACAGGGTTGCTGGATTATAGTATGTGCCATACCTGTGTGTGCCTAGCCTCAGAATAATGCTTTTAAAGGTACAAAATAAAATATGAGAATTACAAAACAATTAAATTATACTGAAATTATCAAAATATGCCAAAGACAAGCCACTAATATTTACATTTGCCTGTAATCCCAGCACCCAGGAGATGGAGACAGGAGGATCATTGCGTGTTCAAGACCAGACTGGGCTACATAGGGAACCTCAAAAAACA
The DNA here is from genome assembly GCA_007922755.1 of Pedetes capensis. NCBI lineage: Eukaryota > Metazoa > Chordata > Mammalia > Rodentia > Pedetidae > Pedetes > Pedetes capensis. The sequence continues at coordinate 87,657 of VMDO01003772.1, forward strand.
AAACAAAACAAAATTCAAAATACAAATTTGTGATTGGTATCAGCATAATATGTGTGCCCTTTTTTGTGTGTGGTGGTATTAAGGATTGAACCCTGTGCCTTAGTGCATGCTAGGCAAGCACTCTACCACTGAGCTACATCCCTAGCCCTGGGGAGGTTTTAAAAGACAAAAATTGGGAAGATTATATCAGATATTTTGAAACAATTATCTTAGGTCACAATGATTAATAACAAGGGTGATGTTAGGGTGAGATTGAACAGACAGTTGCTGGGCAGATGTCCTTGCCAAAGTGATTTTTATATAGGAGGTTGTGATGACCTCTGTGCAAGTTTGTGGTTTTGGCAGAGTCTTCTGTGACGTTAGTATTAGGCAATCATGTGTGAGAAACTTCCTTCATAACCTCCTGGCTTTATTTACAATTTTTTTGGTAGGTTTGACACAATTGACTGCATTATGATTCTGATGACTTCCACAATTCCTTCACATGTTAAATTTCATTTAGAGTTAATAAAAGATGTAATCCCTGCCCCCAACCATATCCATGTGGTTCATGGGCCTGGATTAAGAACCCATTGTCAAAATACAAAATTATAACAATTTACTTAAAAGATCTTTGTTGTTGTTAGGTGCCATCGAGTCAGGTCTGACTCATAGTAACCCTGTGTCGGTTTTATTTTTTTATTTTTTTATTTTTTTATTTTTTTGTGGCACTGGGGGTTGAACCCAGGGCCTTGTGCTTGCATGCTTTGCAAGTGCTGTACCACTGAGCTGCACCTCCAGCCCATTTTTTTAAACTTTTTGAGACAGAGTCTCACTAAATTATGCAGACTGCTCCTGATCTTGAACTTGCGATCCTCTTGCCTCTGCCTCCCGAGTCACTGGGATTACAAGCGTGTGCCACGGCACCTGGCTGCCTTTATTTTTGATCCCAGAGTTACGCACTGCTTCATTCCATAAAATAGAGGAAGCTTTCCAATGAGCCAAGCAGAAGAGGTTGGTTTTATACACAAAAAAAGGTGTGAAGAACGTAGAAACGCCGGTGCACACCTGTAATCCCAGTGGCTTGGGAGGCGGAGGTGGGAGGATCACAAATTTGAGACCAAAGGCAGTCTGCGTAATTTAGAGAGACCCTGTCTCAAAAGAAGTAAAAAAAATGGGCTGGGGGTACAGCTCAGTGGTCTAGCCCTTGCAAAGCATGCAAGCATGAGGCCCTGGGTTCAATCCCCAGTACCACAAAAAAAAAAAAAAAAAAAAAAAAAAAAAAAAAAAAAAAAAAAAAAAAAAAAAAAAAAGAAAGAAAGAAAAAGAAAGAAAGAAAGTAGAAACAAAACACCAACTGATGATTTCAAAGTTAATTTCCCTCTAAAACAGGGCAGGAAGAAAGAATAAGAGAAAAACAACTGAGTAGTTAACAGGTTATTTCATGTTACTTATTTTGTATCAGGATTAAAATAGTGTGAACTTCTTTATCATGCCAATTGAAACTGGGCTGTTTGGAAAATTTGGCTGTTATCTCTCCAAACCTGATTTCTCTGAAGGTCAGAAAAACAGCTTAGTTTTCAGTTGGTAATGTGCAACTTGAGCATGAGGGACTCCATTTTTATTTTTAGCCTGGTCTATTGGGAGCCATTTCAGGAGCTTGGTTCTAAAGAATTGTCTCTTAAAATTTTTATTTAACGCCATGCAAGAGAATAGTAGTACAGATACCAGAGAAAGAAATATATATTTTTTATATATTTAGAGTTAATAAGCACAGGAGAGAGGTACAGCTCAGCGTGGCTTCCTAGCCTGAGGAGTTCCCCGAGATTATACCCTGGATAGGATTAAGAGAGTCACAAGGGAGAAGCACAGAATCATAGAGGGAAAAGTAAAACTTAAAGGTTAATACATTTTGATCCCAGGTATGGCTTATTGCTATTTTAACATTTTCATTATTTAAAATGTCTCTCAAGAATAGTGTTTCCATGCAGGGGGTCCTCACAGCAGTCTTCTTGGTAGTTGTGTCAAAGTTCTTCATTAATTACTGAGTGAAAGTTTTTTCCCTTTCCATGTCCCCCACATTTTGCTCTCTTTCTATCCTGCCTCAAAACTTGTTAACACATTCAGTAGAAAGAAGACATTGTAAACACGAGAATGTTTGTTGGGTTTATCCTTTAGGAGACGATAGGGGAAACATCGCGTGTAGTCTCAGTTGAGAAATTAGAGGTGGAAATAAGATCCCAGTATTTAAGGGTTAATTGAAGGAGGAGCACAACCTGAAACAATAGAGAAGCAGACCAAGATGTCCTCTGAAGGACTATGTCTGTGAAGGGCAAGAGAGAGAAGTGCCTCCTACAGAAAGAAGTGCAGTGCGTTGGTTGTTGGTCAAGGGAGGGTTGGTATCTGAGACGGGGATCTAGCCACAGGGGCATGATCTGAAGAAAGAGTAATAGAAAGGGATAGGATGGAGAGTCTAGACAGAGGGAAGATACCCAATGCAGACAGACCTCTGAGGAGTTAGGAGGCAAGACCAGGAAGGCAAGTGAAGAAATCCACCCTGGACTTCAAAGGGAACCACTTCTACTGAGGGGAAGGGAGCATCATGGGAGGTAGATGCCGAAAAAAAGTGAAGTTGGAACAGAAAGGTGGGAAAGCTTTGTGTGTGTGCACACGCAACAATTTTACTTAGAGATCCTGGACAGGGACACTGTGACTTGGGTGCACAGTCCTCTGTTCCTGGGTCATTTGAGGCAGGAACATGGGAGGGAGAAGTTGGTGGAAGGGCTGAACGCAGTGGCTCATGCCTCTCATCCCAGCAGCTCTGAACATGGAGGCAGAAGGTCTCCAGTTTGAGGCCAGAGGCAGCCTGTGTAATTTAGATAAACATTGTTTCAAGATAAAAAGTAAAAAATAGGCTTGGGGTGTAGCTCAGTGGTAAAGCACCTGCAAAAGCATGTGTGAGGTCCTGGGTTCAACTCTCTAGTACCACACACACACACACACACACACACAAAGAAGTACAAGGATACAGGTTTGTTCAAGGCAGGCCCTGAGGAAGATGGAGGAGATGCTCCATCTCAAACCTCCATCCTCCAAAGCTCCAGGAGTTCAAAGAGCTTTTATGGGACACGAGGTGACAGTGAAACAATGGGAGAGGGAAATAAATCCCCAGAGCAGGCAGGGTCTTTCCAAAGCACTCTCTCCTTTTCCTTTTCCTCCTCCACCTCCTCTTCCCCAGCTGCTTTTTTCTCCCTCTCCCCCTCTCTCTCCTATTCTCTTCCTCCTTCTTCCTTCTCCTCCTACCTCTCAATATGTAGCCCAGGCTAGCATCAATTTTGCCATCCTCCTGCCTCAGCCTCCCAAGTGCTGAGTGCTGAAACAATCAGTGTGTATTTTTCCAGGCCGAGGTGCATTTTATTCTTAGATAAACCAGTTTATAGGAACATGAGGAGAGGAGTGGGAGCTACAGAGAATATCATGTGAAGAGGATGGATGGCTAAAAGATTAGGGGAAAGACTGGGAGGGGAGGCAAAAACTAAACTCCCAATTTGTCACCTGATATCCCCATTGTCCTCCTCCAAAATAACCAACTTAGTGTGTTATCCCGGACATTTTTCTATAATTTCATGTTTAGAGTATAAATATGGTCTCCACCTGCACCATTATACCATATCCATCTATTACAAAGAGTTTTAATTGGTGGGTTTAAAGCAGGCAGGCATAGCTGCGTATGGTGGCACACATGGGTAATCTCAGCACTCAGAAGACTGAGGCAGAAGGATTGTGAGTTCAAGACTACCCTGAGCTGCATAGCAAGACCCTGCCTCAATAAACACAAAGTAGGCAGGCATGAGTCCACGGGGGCATGAGTTCTACAGGCTGAGAGGTGGTCACTGCAGCATTCCATTCAGTCCATGTGGCATGTGGTGGTCAGCAGGGCCAGTCAAGCAGGATGCATGTAGCTATCCTCTAGGGAGGTAGTCACTAGGCAGAGGTTGCTGGTTGGAGCAAAAGAGAAAAAGTTTTGAAATTGAAATCTATACCTTTGTCTGTCCCTTTGGATCCCCTGGCCCAAATGGACATATAGTCTACTCTAGGCAGAGAAAGTAGGGCTTTATTAAAAGCCTGAAAAGGCAGCTATATCAGATAGGATATTTGCCTTGATTAATAACTGAAAGCCCAACATTGGGGATTTGTTATGTAAATTTACTGGCATCAAGAAAAACAGTGACTTATTAGTTTATTCGTCTGTGGCCGTACCACTGTGCTGATCCTGTCAGATCTGGGAATCTAAGCAGGGTCAGGCCTGGTTAGAACTTGGATGGGAGACCACCCGGGAACACCAGGTGCTGTAGGCTTGGGAGAAGGACCTGGCAATTCATTATGGGAGTGGGTTGCCCAGTCTTTCTGCCAACCCACTCCCAAAAATCAGTCTACCATCAAAACCCTATGAATAGCAGAGAAGTACTGACAGTAGTGCTTCGCCTGTTGTACATAGGGTCGCTATGAGTCAGATACTGACTCAACAGCACCTAACACAACATAACAATTGGTTCATTCAACTTAAAAAGTCCAGAGATGTGTGGGTGATCAGTGTGCCACAGCTGCCTGTCAGAGAGTTGTTCAGCTTTTCTTGCCTCCAGAATTTGGCTTCATTTTCAAGGTAGTAGTAACCTGGATGAGGACTCCCAGGTCTCACCAGCATACATAAAACCCTCCAGGGCTGAGAGTTTCTTCCTGGCATGATCTTTCCAGAGTGTTTAGTGTCTTGCACAGAACTACCTCCAACCAAAAAACCAAGCAAACAAAAATCAACAAAAAACTGCCAAACTGCCCCTTACCTCTTTGGCTCAATCTACTTTCCCATTCCTGGATCATTCTTTGTGATAGAGAAATTCCCTTCCATGGTTGGCTTACAAACTGCTGGATAAATTCCTGGATAAAATCCATCTATGGCAGGAGGCACAGGATGCCTTGTAGACCAGACATTCTCAAGCAGAGCCCTGGCACACAGGGCATTTGGGGTATTGGGCATTTGGGGTTGTTAGAATGATCGCAAACAGAGATCGGGAATGTTGACCCTCCTAATATGTGTGGGATAGCTCTGCAGAGCAAAGGAATAACCAGCCCCAATACTGCTGTAGTTAAGAGACTCACCTTTGAAGGTAGTTCACTGCTTCATAGGAGGATATGAATGTCAGAACAAAAGTCTGGAAGGAACAGAAAGCTAGTGCGTGGAAAGCAGCCAACAACAGCTACTACGAAGATCATAGACTTTACAGGCAGAGAGCCTGGGGTTTAATCTGGGCTCTGCCACTTTTGAGTTGTATCATCTTGGAGAAGTTAATGAACCTTTGAAAACTAACTTCCTTCCTCCCCTTTTTTTTCCAGTACTAGTGGGTTGAGGGGCCGGGATTTAGCTCAGTTGGTAGAGCGCTGCACTGCAGTCTCTGAGGTCCCCGAGTTCAATCCCCAGCACCGCAAAAATGGGAGAAGGACCTGGCAATCCACTCCCAAGGCAATCCCGAAACAGTCAGCCATTGAAAACCCTATGAGGGTTGCTATGAGTCGGATACTGACTCGACGGCATCTAACAACGACAACAACAAGTGGGTTGAACCAGGGTCTCACACATGCTAGGCAGGGGTTCTACCACTGGGCTGCATCCCAGCCACAGTTTTTATTTTTTATTTTGAGACAGGGTCTCTCTAAGTTATGCAGCCTATCTCTGGCCTCAAACATGCCATCCTCCTGCCTCCCCCCCCAAGTCACTGGGAATACAGGCTTTGCACCACAGCACCCAGCTGAAAGCCATACTTTGTTGTTGTTAGGTGCCATTGAGTCAGGTCCAAGTCATAGCCACCTTGTGTACAACAGAACAAATCATTTCCTGACACTGTGGCATGCCCGCCCTGTACCATGTCAATGCTTCTCTGCTATCCATAGGGTTTTCGATGGCTGATTGTTTCTGCATTGTTTTGGGAGTGGGCTGCTAGGTCCTTCTCCCATTTTTGCAGTGCTGCAGATTGAACCCAGTGCCTCAGAGCACACAGAGCAGCACTCTACCAACTGAACTAAACCCCATCCCCACTTTCTTTTGTAAGTAAAAAAAAGGAATAATAATACCTTCTCATGAGATAAGCAAATTAATGGATAAAAGAGTCTGTCCTGACCTGTGGACGGGGCTCAATGCCTGTTGGTTTCCTTTCTTTCTGCTCTTATGTGTATTATTTAACTGTGTACTCACTTGATAGAATGTGAAGGGATTAGTATCTTGCCATTTCCAGCAAATGTTTTCTGAGGTGCTAATATCTTCTAATGAGGGCATGAGACATCATCTGAACCATTAGATTAGGAACATTACAGATGGTCCCAGCACAATGTGTTCATGTCACAGATGGCTCGTAATAACAAGTCTATATTAGTAAGCAAGAGTAGACATTAGTTTTAGCTCTGGGCTTTCATTTCCTTCTTAAACATACTATATAGAATATACAATAAATATAAATATGTATGCATATTTAAATAAAAAATAAATAAAATATAAATATAAAATATTTATATTTATTTGCAATATAAATATATTTATATACAATATAAAATAAATAAAATATATATGCATACTTCTGTGTACCTTTTTATATGTTTGTGTAATTAAGTAAAGATTCAAAAGAAAATGACCTTCATTTATTTTTGGAAGGTGTCCTCTTCCCTTCATACACAGGCCTTTGTTCTCTCTGCCTGGGGGTTAACCCTTACCTTTCTTTCAGATTCCATGTAAATCATAGATTCGTCTGGAAAAGCTTCTCCAACTTTCCAGACTGTGTTGATCCTTTTGTCTTTGTTTCCATAGCTTTGTGTTTTTGTTACCCATTGCCGAGTTATACACCACTCCAAAGAATAGGATTTTATTTCTCATGATTTCTTTGGTTGCTCAGGTGGTTCTTGTTTCTCTGGGTGTTGGCTGGTGTGCTTGAGATAGTTAAAAGATCATGAGGCTGCTATATCATGCTGGTCACCTAGTGGGAGCTCATCTGAGATTGTCTGCCAGGGCCTTTGATTGATTGATTTTATTTTATTTTATTTTGTTTTATTTTATTTTGTTTTACTTTTATCTAATTTTATTGTGGTATTGGGGATTGAACCTAAAGCCTTGTGCTGGGAAAGGCCTCTTCCACTGAGCTATATCCCAAGACCTTTTTATTTTTATTTTGAGACAGGCTTGCTAAATTGCCCAGGCTGGCCTTGTACTCTGTGTAACCCAGGCTGGACTCAAACCACTTGTGATCCTTCTACCTCAGCTTCCCAAGTAGGTAGGATTACAGGTGTGTGCCACCATGCCCAGCTCCTTGGTTATTTTTTATGTGGACCTGGGTCTGTGGCTGTTTGGGCTTTGCTACAGAATAACAACTGATTCTAAGAAACCATATTTGAAGAGACTTTGTCCATGTGCCAGTGCTCATCAACCTTCTGCTAACATGTGTTTGTAATGTCCCAGTGGTGAAAGTTAGTTGTATGGCCAAACGCCATGTAGCATGGTAGGAAATTACTGAAGGATAAAATATCAGCAGGCATGGTTCCTCAGGGGCTACCAAATTCTGCCACATCCAGGGAATCTTTTCTTCACAGCAAACGTCATTGTGTGTAATTATATATTTGTTCTGTTATTTTTTCCTCTCTCTCCCCTATCCCCCCCTTTCTCTCTCTCTCTGTATCTCCCTCTCTTTCCCTCCCTCTCCCTCTCCCTCACCCTATCTCTGGCGCTTGAGATTGAACCCTGGGCCTTGAACATACAAGTGCTCTATCACTGAGCTGCTCCTTCAGCCCTCTTTGATTTTTTTTGTTGTGAGACAGGATCTTACTAAGTTGCACAGGCTGCCTCTGATCTTGAACTCGTGATCTCCTACCTCAGCCTCCCAAGTCACTGGGATTATAGGCTTGCACCACTGTTCCCACTGGTTCCCTCTATCTCTTTCTCAACTCAAATATCCATGAAAATAGAGACTATTTTTGATTTTTGCCAATCATGAGGGAATAGAGCCTCAAATACAGTTCAAAGGTATTGCAGATATCTGTGTGAGAAACTAACAACAGGTGCCACTATGCAGAGCTTGCAAAAGGAATTGGTCCAAAATTGGTCTGGCCAGCGTTAGTTGATCACCCCCCCACACACTATTTTGAAGAGAGTTGCAGGTATGCTGTGCTCCATCCCCCAGCATGGGAGAGGAGCCTGGGGTGCTTCCCTCTTACTGTAAGTCAAGCAAGAGAGATCGCAAAAACTACCTGGAGAACTTAACTAAATGTGGCCTTTGGATTTTTGGAACATTAGTACTCCAGAGAGGGGAGCCAGAGCTGGAATTCAGTTGTGTGGTTCATGGTTTGTGCAATCTTGCCTTCACAATGAAGCCCCAAGAAAAACTCTGGACATGCAAGCTTGGAGAAGCACCTTGTTGGTGAACATATTGATGACTGATGTGCTGAGAAAGAGAAACTCCATGTTCCCTTCCAGCTCTCACTTGCCTTATGTGTATACTTTTTTTTTTTTCTTTCTTTTATTTATTTATTTTTTTTGTGGTACTTGGGGTTTTGTGATATCAGGGCCTTGTGTTTGCATGCTCTGCAAGTGGTGGACCACTGAGATGCACCCTCAGCCCAATTTTTTTTTTTTTTAACTTTTTGAGACAGGGTCTCACTAAGTTACGCAGACTGCCTCTGGTCTCAAACTTGCAATCCTCCTGCCTCCACCTCCCAAGCCGCTGGGATTACAGGCGTGCGCCACCGTGCCGGCTCATGTATACTTCTTTAATTAAAAAAAATTTTTTTGTGTGTGGTACTAGGGGGTTGAACCCAGGGCCTTGTGGATGCTTTGCAAGCATTCTACCACTGAACTGCATCCTCAACCCCTTTTTTATTTTTTATTTTGAGACAGGGTCTCACTAAGTTACACAGGCTGCCTCTGACCTCGGATTCCTTATCCTCCTGCCTCCACCTCCTGAATCGCTGTGATTATAGGCAGGTGCCACCACACCTGACTTTTTTGGGGTTTTGAAACAGGGTCTTACTATGTGGCCCATACTGACCTTGAACTGAAAATTCTCCTGCATGAGTTTCCGGAGTGCTAGAATTACAGGCATGTGCCACTGTGCCTATCAATGTGCATTCTTTGTGTGTGTATGTGTGGCACTGAGGTGCTGAACCCAGGGCCTCGCACATACTTTACAAGCATTTTAACACTAAGCTGCATCCAAACCCCTTTCTAATTATTATTGCTAGTATTTTTTATCTTAAGACAGGGTCTTGCTAAATTACACAGACTCTCTCTGGCCTCAAACTTTCAATCCTCCTGCCTCGGCCTCCCAAGTAGCTGGGGTTACACAAATGTGCCACTGTGCCTGTTTTCCTTTTTTTTTTTTTTTTTTTTTGACAAGGAGTCACTGTGTAGCTCAGGCTGGCCTAGAACTTGCTATGCAGACCAGGCTGGGTCTGAACTCAGGTCAATTTTCCTGCCTCAGCTTCCCGAGTGCTGGGATTACAGAAGTGCACCACCACACCCAGTTTAGCAAAGTGGGTTCTTTGCAATAAAACAATTATTGCAAATAAGGTACTATTCTGAATTCTGTGAATTGTTATAGTAAATGATCAAATCTGAAAGGTTTATGGAACCTTTGTTTGTAGCCAGTCAGAATGTGGGTATTCTGGAGACTCCCTGAAACTTGCAGCTGGTGTTTGAAATGAGAATTGTCTTTTGGAGGGGCTGGGTTTAGCTCAGTTGGTAGAGTACCACTCTGGGCTCTCTGAGGTCTAAAGTTTGATCCCCAGCACTGCAAAGAGTGGGTGACAGACCTGGCAGCCACTCCTGAAACAATCAGCCATTGAAAACCCTATGAAGAGTAGAGAAGTACTGATAGAGTACCCAGCATGATACAATGTTGGAGAATATTTTTTCTGTTGTACATAGGGTTGCTATGAATTGGATGCAACTCCACGGCAACTAACAACAACAACAATAGTTTTTGTCCTGGGGTTGGAGGTGTAGCTCAGTGGCAATGGGTCTGAATTTGAGGCTAATCTAGTAATCAGTCCATTATACAAATATTTAAGTTTATCGATGTACCACAGTTTGGCATCCTCAGTCCGATACCATTGTTCATGAAATTCAGCAGATATTGACAAGCACTGTGCTCAGGGCTGGGAAGGGAGTTCAGATTAAAGAGCCAAGGAGAAAGGAATCCCAGGTAAGGGAAAGACAGTGGAGCTGGAAGAGGGTGTCAGAGCTACAGGCAGGGGTGCCGTGCAGGGGAATGAAGTTGCTTGTTCTTGGAAAAGGGAAAGGGATGGGAAAACAGTGAAGACCAGAGGAAAGAGCAGAGGCAGAGAGTTTAGACTGTGGGTGCAGTGATGAGTCACCCCTGGCCAACAGGCACAGAGTGCGTGGGTGAGCGCCAAGGAAAAAACGGAACAAAAGGGAGGGCGGGACGGCGGAGCTTCTACCAGAGAGAGATGAGTCACGGAGGCTTTTGAGCATAATTGGGAGCTGCTCCCAATGCTGTTCCATAACCGTGGCTTTCAGAGTGCTGTGTCCTGCTCCGTGATTGCCCAGGCGCCTTGTCTCACTCTTTTCTGATGGAGACTTGTTTAAAACAAACAAAATCTTATATCCTTGACTGACGCCCCTTCGAGTCAGTTTCTCGCCAAGTAGCCATATCCCTAAGAACAAGGTAGAATCTCTGTCTCTCATACCCCTATTTTTGATACATTTACCCTAACCTGGGGTTGGGGGTGTAGCTCAGTGGCAAAGCACATGCTTAGCATGCGAGAGGTGCTGGGTTCGATTCCAAGCATAAAAACCATCAGGAGGAGGGGAGAAAGAAATAAATCCTCTTCCCCTCTGCTGGCCCTTGGATCTGATTTCTCTCTCTCCAGAACAACAAGTATCAACAAAAACTCATTTTTAAAAATTACCCAAGATACATATCTTTTAAGGAAAATTTAGAAAATACACATGAGCAAGAGTATACAGTTAAAATGTAGGCTGGGCACAATGGCTCACACCTGTAATCCTAGTGACGTGGGAGGCAGAGGCAGGAGGATTGCATGTTTGAGGCCAGGAGCAGACTGCATAACTCAGTGAGACTCTGTTTCAATTTAAAAAATAAAAAAGGGGTTGGGGGTTCAGCTCAGTGGCAGAGTGTGTGCAAAATATGCACCAGGCCCTGGGTTCAGTACCCCCAGTGCTGGGAGAAAAAAAAAAAAAAAAGAAAAAAAGAAAAGAAAAGAAAAAGAGAAAAAAATATTCACCCATTATCTTAGTGTCTTAAAAGTAGTTGCAGTTAAAATGTTTTTGTAAGTTCTTCTGTTCTTCCCTTTGTGTATGTATTCATGTAGTATATACCTGTGTACAAAGTGCTTGATTTATAAAGATGAACACAGATTATTTTATAATTTGTTTTCATCACTTACTAATACTGCATGACCACTATTTAGTGCTTTATTTTCCTTGATTTGTAGGAGCTCTTTATGTATGTTATATGTGAGTTCATATATCTATATCTATCTATCTATCTATCTATCTATCTATCTATGTACTGCAAATAGTTTTGCCTTATCTGTCATAGCTTGAGTTGCTAAAGCAAAATGCCCTAGACTGGGATAGATGCTGGGAAGTTCAAGATCATGATGCCAGCAGCTTCAATTCCTGGGGAGGGTCTGCATTCTGGCTTAGAGGCAGCTGCCTTCTTGTTCTGTGCTCATATGGCCTTTTCCTTGTGTCTGCACTAGAGAGAGAGAGAGAGAGACAGAGAGAAAGAAAGACAGAGAGAGGCAAAGACAGAGACAGACATAAGACATTTCTGTTTTCCCCAAATCCTCTTCCCCTCTGCTAGCCCTTAGATCCAATTCTATTCCCGTTAGCTTTATATTTTCTAGAATGTCTCATAAATAGAACCACATAGTATACACTGTGTGTGTGTGTGTGTGTGTGTGTGTATGTGTGTGTGTGTGTGTCCATCTGTCTGTCTGTCTGCCTGTCTGTCTGGATTCTGTCACTTAAAGTTTTTGAGATTCATTCATGTTGTTGAATGTGTCTACGGTTGATTTCTACTGCTGAGTAGTACCCATTCACTAGTTAATGGACATTGAATTATTTCCAGTTTGGGGTGATCATTAATAAAGCTGCTATAAGCATTTGTGTACAGATCTTTGTGTAGACCTACATTTTTATTTCCCTTGAATAAATTCCTAGGAATTAGGTTGCCAGTTCATACTGTAAGTACGCAGTTAATTTTATAAGAAGCTACCAAACTAAACCAGGCACAGTGGTGCGTGCCTATAATCCCAAATACTCTGGAGGCTGAGGCAAGAAGATCATGAATTTAAGGTAAGAGGAAGCCTGGACGACTTAGTGAGACCTTGTCTCAAAATGAAAACAAACAAACAAACAAACAAACAAATAAAAGGGCTGGGAGTGCAGCTCAGTGGTAGAGCTCTTGTCTTAGCATGTGCAAGGCCCTGGGTTGAGCTCCCTAGTACTGGAAAAACAAAAACAAACAAACAAACAAAACAGTTGTCAAACTGTATTTCAAAGTGTGCTACTATTTTGCCTTCCCTCCAGTATGGTAGAAGAGCTTCATTTGCTCTATGTCTTTACCAGTGTTTTTTTAAAAATAGCCAATCTAGAAGGTAGTTGTTGATTGTTGTTGGGTGCCGTCAAGTCGGTATCGTCGAGTCGGTATCCGACTCATAGTGACCCTCATAGGGTTTTCAATGGCTGGCTGTTTCGGGATTGCCTTGGGAGTGGATTGCCAGGTCCTTCTCCCATTAGAGAGTAGCTACAATTTGCATTTCCCTATATTATCATTCCTCCATGTGTCTTTTATCTTATCATGCTGTGGGGTCTTGCATTTTATTGTAATGTTGAAAGCTATGCCACCAGTATTTCAGATACCAGCAGGGCCACCCATAGTGGACAGGTTTTAGCTGAGCTTCCAGCCCAAGACAGACTAGAGAAAAACCTGGCAGCCCACTCCCAAAACAATTAGCCATTGAAAACCCTATGAGTAGCAGAGAAGCACTGTCAAATATAGTGCCAGAAAATGAGTCCCCCAGGCTGGAAGGCATTCAAGAAATACCTAGGGAAGAGTTGCCTCCTCAAAATAGAGTCAACCTTAATGATGGGAATGGAGTAAAGCCCCTGGGACCTCTTTTTGCTGATGTGGCAGGACTCGAAATGAGAAGAATCATAGTGGCTGCAACAATGGACTGAAACATAAAAAGACAGTGTACATGGCACAGTGTTGGGTAATGTTTCCTCCTGCTGTATTTAGGGTCACTGTGAGTCAGATCTGACTCTACGACACTTGTTGTTGTTAGGTGCTGTGGAGTTGGGTCCGACTCATAGTGACCCTATGTACAACAGAACAAAACATTCCCTGACACTGTGCCATGCCTGGCACTATGTCAGTGCTTCTCTGTTATTTATAGGGATTTCAATGGCTGATTGTTTTCATGGGAGTTGGCTGCTAGATCCTTCTCTCATTTTTGCAGTGCTGGGGATCGAATCCAGAACCTCAGAGAGTGCAGAGCAGCATTCTACAAACTGAGCTAAACCTAACAATAACATAAACATACTATTATTATCTCTTCTGTGATGAGATGCCTATTCAAATCATTTGTCTGTTTTGGGGGCTGGGCAGGGGGGCTGCTGGTGGTAGCAGCAGCATTTATCTTATTATTGAATACATTTTTAAAGATAACTATATTAATAGTGTCTGCAGCCATCGCACCCTAGCATCTGATCCTGCCTGATCTCAGAAGCTAAGCAGAGTCACCTGGTTAGTCTTTGGATGGGAGACAGCCTGGGAACATCAGGTGCTGCAGGCTAGGGAGAAGGACCTAGCAATCCACTCCTGAAACAATCTGCCATTGAAAACCCTATGAATAGCAGAGAAGCACTGACAATAGTGCTGGGCATGGCACAGCGTTGGGGAGTATTTTGTTCTGTTGTACATATAGGGTCACTATGAGTTGGACCCGACTCCACGGTACCTAACAACAACAACAATAGTAATAGACTTTGGAGGAGGGAGATCCAGGTTTGGAGAGGCCTAAATCTTATACCAGTTGGGGAGCGCTTTTAAAGGAAAAGACTGTAACAATTATACAAAATTATAAGGGATTCTCAGAATATAGTGAAGGAGTTTATGCAAGAGAGGTGCCTAAAGTTTAATTTTCACTAACTTAAAGGTAAATCTGCCTTGGATAAAACATAACTGGTAACCCACTAACTTGTTATTTTCTTTCTTTCTTTCTTTCTTTCTTTCTTTCTTTCTTTCTTTCTTTCTTGTTGTTGTTGTTGTTGTTGTTGTTGTTTTGAGATAGGGTCTTGCTATGTGGCCCAGTAGGAGTTTTGGTCATTTGGTAGAGCACTGGTCTGTACCCAGTTCAATCAATTTGACCCAGGTTCAATCCCCAGCACTGCAAAAAATGGGAGAAGGACATAGCAGTCCACTCCCAAAGTAATCCCGAAAAAATCAGCCATTGAAAACTCTTATGAAGTTTACTATGAGTCAGGCATGATACAACAGCAACTAACAACAACAATATGGCCCAGGCTGGCCTTGAGCTCTCAAACCTCCTGTATCAGCCACCGAGTGCTAGGATTATAGGTATGCACCACCATAACTGGCTTAAGATATTTTCTTTCTTTTATCTTTTAAATTAAATTAAGTTTGCTCTATTCGTAACCATGAAAACCCACTTTTAGGTAAATAACTTACAACATGCCAAAGATATATATCCATTTACTTGGGATAATTTTCTAGAAGTTGAATGGTTGGGTCAAATGGTACGATCATACCAAAACCTTTTGATACAAAAAGTCATACTCCTCTCATTTTTAGCAGTATATCGGCACCCCCTCCACACTCACCAATTCTGGTTACAATCTTTGCTTTGATTTTGTAATGATTTCTTCTCCATTTGACTTTAACCAAGTTTCTACTCCTTCTGTGTCACTGACACTGCTTGGCATATTACCAAGGACTGTTTTCCAAAACCGGTAAGTTCTGTTCACTTTTCATTTTCTTAGCTTCTCTGTACCATTTAATTTTGATAACCACTAAAGTATTGGGGAGGGGTCCTTCTGTGGTCCCATCTACAGCTCTTAACATTCCTGTGTTCACCCTTCATGCCCCTCTGCCCTGGTTGCCTCTGTCTTGCTTTGGCCAGCTCTAGCACTGTGCTGTCCAATCCCATCAGATCTCGGTAGCTTAGCAGGGTCAGGCCTGGTTAGTACTTGGATGGGAGACCTCCTGGGAGCACCAGATACTGTAGGCTTGGGAGAAGGACCCAGCAACCAACTCCCAAAAATCAATCCACCATTGAAAACCCTATGAATACCAGAGAAGCTGTGACAATAGTGTTTTGCCTGTTGTACATAAGGTTGATATGAGTCGGATACCGACTCAACAGCACCAAACAACAACAGGGTTCTTTCCTTGACCTCCTCCCTGTCTGTTTTTTTGTTTTGTTTTGTTTTGTTTGTTTCCTTCTCCTTTCTGCCCTACCTGTGTTGGTTAATTTTATGTGTCCACTTGACTAGGCCAGATCTCTGCTCTACTCTAATGCCTTCTTTCCCATATATAGGCTTTAGCTATGAGGTGTGATTAAAAAAAAAAAAAATACAGACAGCCTTTAAATTTTGAAAAATTTATTACATTAAAATACACATTGCCGTCAATTCCCCTTAAAATATACTCCCCTGGCTTCAAATATACTTATTCCATTGTTCTTGCCACTTTCTGAAGCAGTTCTGGAAGCTGTCTTCTAAGATGTCTTTAGAGTTGTGCTGTTGTGGCTGCCTTCATATTCTTAATCGATTCAAAACGTTTACTTTTCATGGTGGGTTTTTTTTTTTTTTTCTTCCTGGTACTAGGGGATTAAACCCAGGGTCTTATGCATGCACTGCACTACCTCCCACTGAGCTGCACCCACAGCTCGTTTTTTACTTTTATTTTGAGAGAAGGTCTTGCTAAGTTAATGCAGGCTGCCTTTGGCCTTGAATTTTTGATCCTTTTGCTTCCAGAATTGCTGGGATTACAGGCATGCGCCACAGCACCCAGCTTTCATGGGCATTTTGACTTTGGGGAAGAGCCAGAAGTCCCATAGTGACATATCCAGTGAATAAGGTGGTTGAGGACACACTGTTAAGTACATTGTTAATGTTTTTATTTGACAGAAATTACCAGAAGTGATGTGTGACCTGGAGTGTTATCATGACAGAGGATGAGGCTAAAGACACTTATAAAAGAGAACTTCCAGAACTGCTTCAGAAAGTGGTAAGGACAATGGATAGGTGTGTTCAAAACCAGAGGGAGGCTGGGCGTGGTGGTGCACGCCTGTAATTCCAGAGGATCAGGAGGTGGAGGCAGGAGGATCACAAGTTCAATACTAGATGCAGTCTGCATAACTTGGCAAGACCCTATGTCAAAAAGTAAAAAAATGGGCCAGTGGTGCAGCTCACTGGTCCAGCACTTGCAAAGCATGCAAGCGCAAGGCCCTGGGTTCAACCCCCAGTAGCGCAAAAACAAACAACAAACAACAACAACAACAACAAAACCTAGAGGGAGTATTGTGAAGGGGGATTAATGGCAAATGTCTTTTATTATAATTTTTAAAATTTAAACATTCACTGTATCTTTTGATCACACCTCATACAGCATAATTTGTAACTACTTAGATACATTGCCATCTTTTCTCCATATCCAAAATACTGTTAAACTGAATGTTTTCTCTGCCATCCTCACCCAAAATATCCATTCAGTGATCATCTACTCATCTTTCAATACTTAAAATTCACCTCTGGTGCCAAGCCTTTTCTGATGTTCTCTGAGAAAGTAAAATTTTCCCAGATTCACTTTGATCCTTGAATCTGAAACATCTGTTTATTTACATGTGTGCCATCTAAAAAAATAGCACATAGATTACTAGATTGGAAATAATTTTTCCTGAGCACTGAGAATGCAGTCTAACATAATGTAGAAGTATATTTGTGTCTGTTGAATAAAGAAATGAATCAATTCTTGTGGCAAGGGCATTGCTATAGAAATTCAGCGACCTGAGGTCTACTCCTGGCTCAGCCGCCCACTAGTTTACCTTGAAAAAGTCATTCACTTAGCTCATGCAGCATAGGTAGCTTTGGGATTCACTGGAAAGGATGTGGTAAAAGCACAAGCAAGAAAGGACAGAATTGGCATGCAGGGTGAATTATGAGCGTCGTGAGCCCCACTAAAAATTATTTGTTATCAATATTTATTTTATGAAAAATAATTCATTTTGTGCCGATGTCAAAAGGTTTGGACACTGAAGTGAGTCTGAGAAGAATTCAAGCAGCAAAGTAAGGTAACTCCTGTTCCCACCATCCTGGGGAGCATGGAAAGAGAAACGCGTGTACACAGCAGGCAGGGAGCGGCTTCCAGCCAGGGCTGGAGCTGACCTTGGCTTCTAGGCTACAACTTGGCAACTGGCATAGAGCTCAGAAGCGCCTTCCCCTGGATCCTACAGACCTGGGCAGACGAGATGAGGAGGCAGAGATTCCCATGCTAATGAGCATGCCTGTCTTTGGCACTTAACTGGAAACCCTGCAGGACCCTTGGGTTTTCTGAGTCTGCCATAGGCTTCACGGTAGACCTATTGTTTGAGGAGCTTTCACTGAGCTTGCTTCACTTAGCCCTGGGGGAAAAGACGAGAAAAGAATAGGCAGGATTTTCAGCTGACCTTCATTTTAATTTCTTTCCCTTGATGATACAATTTTCTTGATGGGCTAAAGAATACTTTCTTCTTGAAACCTGGGTCACAGTGTCCCCCTTTTCTTCAAGGGGCACTATTTTCTAGCTTTAGATATTTTCTAACAGGTGTACTCTTTTAGTAGTCAGTGCACTGTACTAACCGTTCTGCCCACATTAGATCATTTAATACAGGGTGCCTATTAGATCTGTGTGTGTGTGTGTGTGTGTGTGTGTGTGTGTTCCATGCTGGGGGACTGAACCCAGGGCTTCCTGCCTGCTAGGCAAGTACTCTACAACTGAGCTGTACCTCCAGCCCCTCCCTTTTTGTCCTGAGACAGGGTCTTGCTAAATTATGCAGACTGCCTCTGGCCCCAAATTTATTATCCTGCCTCAATCACCTTAATTGCTGGGATTACAGATGTGTCCTACGGAGCCTGGCTTAGATAGATTTTCTTCCTTCCTTCTCCTCTCTTTTTCTTCCTTCATCACTCACTCTTTCTCCCTTCTTTCCTTTCCTTTCCTTTCTTTTTTCCTTCTCTTCCTCCTTCTCCCTTCCCCCTTCCCTTCCTGTCCCTTCCTATTTTTTGAGACAAGGTATCTTTATGTAGCCCAGGCTTTCCTGAAACTCTCTGTGTATATCAGGCTGGCCCTGAGCTCAAGTGGATCCTCCTGCTTCAGCCTCCTAAGTGCTGTGTGTCACCACAACCAGTTAGCTTTTCTTTTCTTTTCTTTTTTTTACCTTTTCTTTTCTTTCTTTTCTTTCTTGGGGTTGGCTATTCAATATAGATAGAGCCTTAGGCTTGCTAAATAGTCTCTCTGCTACTGAGATATACCCCCAACCCAATAAATATCCTTGTTATCTCTTTTACAGATGAGTAAATAGGCTCAGAAAGATAAAGATCCTTGCCTAAAGCCACAGCTGAGGAATGAGACCAGATCAGTCTGTCTCCAAACTTTCCTTATCTAGTCTTCTCTATTTTTCCTGAACTATTCTGATTATATGGGCAGGGTTTTAGCTTAGTTGGTAGAGTGCTGCTCTGCATTCTCTGAGGCCCTGGGTTTGATCCCCAGCACCACAACAACTGGAGAAGGACCTGGCAACTCACTCCCAAAACAATCCCAAAACATTCTCCCATTGAAAACTCTGTGAATAGCAGAGAAGCACTGACATAGTGCTGGGCATGGCACAGTTTCAGCGAGTGTTTCATTCTGTTGTACGTAGGGTTGCTATGAGTTGTACCCAACTTGGCACCTAACAACAACATCCTGATTATATAGTACATACTGTAAGATATTGGTATTCCTTGAATGCCAATCTTAAGCTGATCATGCAAATATATACACAAAATCACATACAATGATAAGAAAATTTATGACACCATGAGAACATATGTCATTGGATTTTTCTGATTTAAAAAATTGAAAAACAAGAGCCAGGCACTATAGCTCATGCCTGTAATCCCAGTGACTTGGGAAGCTGAGGCAGAAGGATTGCAAGTTCGAGGCCACAGGCAGCCTGGACAGCTTAATGAGACCCTGTCTCAAAATAAAAAATCAAAAAGAGGCTGAGGGTATAGCTAAGTGAGAGAGCACTTGCATACTATGTGCAAGGCCTTAAGTTCAACCCCCTGATACAAAGAAGGAGAGGGAAAAGGGGAAGGGGAAGGGAAAAGAGAAAAGGAGGAGGGAGAAAAAGAAAAAATTGGGACTGGGAGAGGTTGTAGCTCCACTGAGTTGGAGATATGCTTAATGTTGATAATAAAGACATAGTAGAATTAAAAGTTTTAAATTTTACCTTGGCAAGGCAAATTTTGTATTTGCAAAGAGGGTGCAAGTTGCAGGTCTAGCCAGCAGTCAAGCACATGGTTGGGAGGTCTATCTGGTCTTTTACCCCCTAACGCAATCCCTATGACTGGGTCTCACTCTATTGGTTAGAGTTTTGACCTTACAATGTTGGTTAAACCCAACTGACTAATAGTGAGAAGGAGAAGAGAGGAGTCTTAGGTTTCTTAGAGGATAAGGAAGTTAGAGCAAAGAAACTTTACAAGTCAGGGCATCTCCAGCCATGTGGAGGGACGATAAGGCGACTTGAAGAGAACAGAGAACCCCTAGGATACAAAATATAGGAAGAGTGTAAAGTAAGATAATAATTTGTATAAAAATAGTTTGTAAGAAAAAAACTACTTATATTTTCACAATAGTAGAAGGATGTGCTTAGCACACATGAGGCCCTGGGTTCAATCCTCAGTTCTGAAACAAAAACTAAAACTAAAACAAAGCAAACAATAAGCAGACAAAAAACTCAGATTGGAAACCTTGGTCCTAATCAAAAATACATTTTAAATATTGGTGAAGCCATGGGTTCACAGATTTGTGAGTCATTTGGTGAATCATTTTCAACTCTGATCTTTATTCCTAAACACCTCATCTGTTAGAGATTAATAGATGAACTCTTAAGTCTTTAAAATTTCTCACTGTATATCTTACTGGCTCATCGGCTGATTATTTTTTCTACCTCTGATTCTGACCAAACACTTCTTCAAATATGTTAAATTTCTGGTGATGTTCACTGCCTCCACTCCTACAAGTTAATTTCATCTAAGCCCTGTCTCTCTTTTTACTGTTTCCTCATACTTCATGGTTTTTCATTACCAGCCTATATGAATCATGAGTCATGCTAAGCCTGGAAGGTGAAGGAGGACATTCTTATTTCCACTCCAGTGTGGTTATTCCAACACTAATTTAGGCAATCCACCCTCCCACCTACTCCCCTGTGCTATGAGGATGACTGACTTCTCTGTTGAAATCATAAGCTCTGTGAGTTACAGGTACTAGAAGAAGTTCAGGTATTATATTAAGTTCATTCTCTGCCTAAACATAGTATCAGTCCAGAGACAGACAATCCAGAGAATGACATGGCTATACCCGTCTGTAATCCCTTAGGGCTAGCTAGCACTTCCAGCCTTCATAGTCATAAATACCTCCAAGTTGCACACACTCTTGGCTCGTCGTTATGTCCTTAAAATTGTACCTCAGTTCCAGACAGCTGCCATCCATGACCGACTCAGAATTCCCACAAGACATGACCACAAAGTTTGTCCTCTAAGAAGAGTTTTAGTTAGCAGTTTTGGTCCTTAGGACAAAAAGTCAACTTTATAATTTTAACTAGTTAATTTTATTGATTAGGTGTAGTCATTACAAAATCATTATTTAACATATTATACTCTCTACGTTTTGAGAGCCTGCAACAAGGCTTTACCATCTGCCATTACTTGAGTGCTAGCATGGTGGTGTGTGATGTACGGTCCCTGTTCCCATCAGGAATAAGGGATTTGTACCCCCATCCAGCTGGGACTGCTCTTCAGTCAGCCCTGTGTTGTTGGTCTTTAGGTGAGGAGAGCTGCCTTACCCACGATCTCTCTTTCATCCCAGAGTGATGCACATCTTACCAATGGATGCCAGGCCAACTCTCTTGCCCCAAGTTGGCACAGCTCTGAGGGACCACCGTAGGTCAACAGCTCCCCACAGTGGCGGTGGTGGGTGTCAGCTCAGCCTGCCACTGGAACAGCATTGCATCCTGACTTCTCCCTTTGCCCCATCCTGCTTCCATACCATCCTTTCATGTCATGAATCTCTAAGATGCTCTCTAATAAATATCCAGATAACCAAACCCACAATAGCCCCCATGCACCAAGTTCTTGCCCTTATATTTGAAGGTGGCTCCACAAAATGGAGCAAACTCTGAGTCCAGTAATTAGATATCGAGTAAGAAAAATGTACATCAATGTGTTTGTCAGTTTTCCATTGCTGTGACAAACTACCTGAGAAAATCATCTTACAGGAGGAAAGATTAATTCTGGCTCAGGGTTTCAAAGGTTTCAGTCCATGGTTACTTGGTCCCATTGTTTTGGGGCCTTGATGAAGCACAACATCATGGCAGGGAGCATATGATAGA
Organism: Pedetes capensis; assembly: GCA_007922755.1. Taxonomy (NCBI): domain Eukaryota; kingdom Metazoa; phylum Chordata; class Mammalia; order Rodentia; family Pedetidae; genus Pedetes; species Pedetes capensis. The sequence continues at coordinate 109,374 of VMDO01003772.1, forward strand.
GCAAAGTTGTTTACCTCATGGCAGCCAGGAAGCAGAGAGAGAGAGAGAGGAGAGACAAAGGGCCCAAGGGAAAATATTTCCTTTAAGGACACACACGCAATGATCTCCTTCTCCAACTGTACCCTACCTCCAAAAATTTCCACCACTTCCCAGTAGCCTATTAAGTTATGAATCCATAAATGATTCAATCCACTCATGAGATCAGAGACTTCATGATCCAGTAATCTCCCAAAGGCTCCACCTCTGAATGCTGCTGAATTTGGGACTAAGCTTTTAACAAGCTTTTGAGGGACATTTAACATCCAAACTATAGCAAACAATGGCATGGCAAATTGACATGTGTAGTTTCGTCTGTCCTACATCCATTCCTTTCTTGTAACAGAATCCATGTGCTCTTTAGGGACTCACCTACTTCCCTTTCTTGTGCATGCACTGCGGGTGGGCTAATTCCATCTTAGGCTCTTACAATGAGTGTGTTGCTCATGGCTAGTTAATTGGAACATCATATTCCTTTTCTCTGGATGTACTAATTGACTCTTGGGTGCACATATGAGCCAAGGTGTCCTAATGTGACTCAATTCCATGACCTTGCTTTGAGCTGTGTGGAAGATAACTCATGTGTATTTACACCGTGCTATAGAAGGCAAGCCTGAAGCTGCCAGGCCAACTAGAGAAAAGTCAGCCTGAGATGGAAGCTGGAAGAGCTGAGCCAAGAGGTGTGGAGAGACAAGTCTCAAGGATGTCATTGCAGCCTCTGAATCTAGCTGTGCTACAAACTTCTTGTGTGTGTGAAAATTAGCTATAGATCCTTAAGCCAGTGTTGAAATTACTAACATTTTTTGAGACAGCCTTGTTATATAGCCCATGCTGGCCTCAAACTTATGATCTTCCTGTCTCAACCTCCTGAATTACTGGTATTACAGCCATGTTTGATGGCATCCATTTTGTTAAGTCCATTTGATCTATTGTGTTATTTAACTCTGATGTTTCTTTGTTGCATTTTTGCCTGACCTGTTTATTGGGAAGAGTAGAGTATTAAAGTTATCCACTATTATTATGTTGAGGTACATCTATGCCTTTATGCCCAGTAATATGTTTATTTTATGAAATTGGGTGCACCAATCTACAGCCATACCACCATGGCATCTGATCTCATCAGATCTAAGAAACTAAGGGATGGGCCTGGTTAGTACTTGGATAGGAGACTGCCTGGGAATCCCAGGTGCTGTAAGCTTTGGGAGAAGGACTTGGCAGCCCACTCATGAAACGGTCAGCCCTCGAAAAACCCTATAAAAAGCAGAGAAGCACTGACATAGTGCCAGGCATGGCACAGAGTCCAGGAGTGTTTCTCTCTGTTGTATATAGGGTTGCTATGAGTTGGAACCGATTCGAGGGCACCTAACAACAACAACACATATATGTTTACAATTGTTATATCCTCTTAATAGATTGTTCCCTTTATCAATATGAAGTGATCTTTGTCTCCTGTGACTAATTTTGGTTTGATGTCTACTTTTTCAGGTATGAATGTAGCTGCTCCTTTTTGCTTTTGGGTTGCATTTTCTTGGAATAACTTTTTCCATCTTTTCACTTTCAAACTATGTTTATCTTTGCCATTGAAGTGCATTTCTTGAAGGCAACAAGTAGTTGGGTACTGTTTTTTAATCCAAACCACCAGTCTGTGTCTCTTAATTGGGAATCAAGACCATTAACATTCAGGGTTATTATTGAAAGGTATGTACTAATTCCTGTCATTTTGTTGTTTTTGTAATGTTTGATTGTTTCCTAATGCTCATTTGCTTATCTACTCTTCTAGGGAGATTTATTCTTTCCTGCAGTCTCATGGTTGTGTTTATCTGTCTTCTGTGTGTACGGGGGATTTGAAAGAATAATGGGGGGTGAATATGATCAAAGTACAGTATATACATGTATGGAAATGTCATAATGAATTCCCTTTGTACCATTAATATGTGCTAATAAAAATCAATTCTAACTGGAACTATGACTGTAAGATTTCTATTTTCTCAAGATGTTTCGTTTAGCTGTTAAATTTTTGTAAACATAGGTGACATTAAGATGAGGTTGTAAACAGTTTTTTTTTAAATTCCAGGATTTTCATGATGTGAGAACAAATTGCTAAAGAACAAGCCATTGCTCAGTCAATGTCTTTTTAACTGCATAAGCAATAAAGTCTAAATAAAGTGTTGTGGGGTATAGGTGCTTCCTGGGATTTAGCTCAGTTGGTAGAGTGCCACTCTGCAGTCTCTAAGATCCCGAGTTTGATTCCCAGTACCGCAAAAATGGGAGAAAGATGTGACAATCTACTCCTGAGGCAATCCCGAAACAACCATCCATTGAAAACCCTGTAAGGGTGGCTATGAGTCAGACACACCTGACGGCACCTAACAACAACAACAACAATTAGTCCCCCACACACATACACATACCCACTCACAGAATAAGCCACTGTCTCTTATTGATTTAAACTGTTAAAATCACCTTATATTCTTGTGTCTTTGTTATTGTATAACAATAGCTAGTGTGTTCATCAGGAATCTTGGATGCAACTAACAGAAATCTAAATCCAGTTGGATTTAGGAAAAGAAGCAAGTAACTGAAAAGAAGGAGGGCTTGGCTGATGTCATTAACACACAATCTCTCTCCACTCTTACTTCTGCTTTATTTGGCATTGGCTCCATTTTCAGGGAGCTCTCCCTTGCATGGATGGGACAGATGGATGATAATCACTTCAAGTTTATATTATATTTTCTCAGCAACTGCAGGAGGAGGTTTAGGGGGAATGAAAGATGTTCTTTTCCCATTAATTCAACTGAAAGTCCAAGAATTGAATCTTATAGCTTTAATTTTACTTTCTTCCTTTCTGTTCCCAAGCCCATTTAGTAACCAGGGGACTATGATTCTCTTATTCCATGTTGACTAGTCTTGGCTCCTGTTTGGTCTGAGTCAAGTCAGTGTGGCTGAGCCATGTGGACTGAATTCAGATATCATAGCTCCAAAAGGATGATTGGGAGTGCTGTCACTGGAAGAGGGAAATGGACAACTGGACAGGCCTCTAACAGCAATGTCCAATACAGATTGCAGAGCAAGAAGGAAGAAACCAACTATGACTTCTTTTAAAGTTTATTTACATTTAACCTAATTCAAGGGATGGATTGACTTTAACAAAGAGGATAAAAATTATGAAACTGTAAAAAAAAAAAAAAAAAAAAAAAAAAAAAAAAAAAAAAAAAAAAAAAAAAAAAAAAAAAAAAAAAAAAACTAAGCCAAAGATGCTACTTAGAAATATAACAGAAATGGGTTGAAAATTTGGTTCTGAAATTCATAGCAATCAAAGCAAGAGGAAAGCACTTTCAGCTAAAAGATTAATAGGGTTAATAAGATGAAAATGAAGGACCTACTTTGAAGAGCACAAAATTTTCTGGCACTGATTCACGGGAGAAAAAACAAAAACAAAAAACCCACCCTTACCCCTAGCATTACTGCACAATGAATATCTTACGTTGTGTTCCCTAGGAGTCAACAATTGTTTGTTTTTTTTTTCTCTCTCTCTTTTCATAAATGGTTTAGTGAAGGCAAGTTCTTAGGAGAAAGCAAGAAGGTGGAGAGAAGCAGGGTGGAATAGAGGAAGAATCCTAGCAAAGTGTGGTTTCACCAGTGAAGGCCACTTGGTCCCATGATGAAGTCTGGAGTCTGAGAGCATCGTGAGGTTGCTCTACCTTGAGGTGAGGAGGCTGGGCTTTTGCACCATTATACACCACAGTAGGGAAGAGCATGTTGGCTCCCAGAGACCTCCAGAGGGGAAGGCTCCAGTTAGTAGAGAGCAATTCTCTGGAGAAGGGTATAATTTTCAGCCGTTACCCCCTGACATGCACAGGAGCCATGAATGGGCAGAAATGTGGGTTTGCTAGCTTGGTAAAGGTTTGGGGGAAGGGTCTCAACATGTCTTTTTAAGTGAACAACATCCCACTGGTTTTCCTAACAAACACATAAGGAGAACAACTGCTTATTTATTTATTTATTGTTTCTTGAGACAGGGTTGCACTATGTAGTCCAGGCTGGGCTCAAACTCCTGATCCTCTTGCCTCAGACTCCTGAATGCTGGAATTATAGGCACATTACAACCAGGCCTGACATCACCTGCTTTTTAAAGGGTCTTGCTAGGCAAGGCAGGCATATGAACAAGCACATTGTAGCAAAAGCAATTCTGACAAGTGCCAAGATGGTGTGACAAAATATAAATCTCAGTGGAGACCTAATCTAACTCAGAGACATAATTTAGGCTATCCAAGAAATGGATGGACTGCTTACCCTTTAGACAAACTTCCTCAAACACTAAATCTTACACTTAAATTTTATTAAGAAGAGAACTGCCAAGAGTTTGTAAAGAGCTTCAGTTGCACACTTTGCGCAATGCAGACACGTGTAAATCCACAGGCTTTGACAAGAAAGTCCAAGGTATTTATTTATTGATCATTTCTATAACATTTACCTTGTGCCAGGCACTAGTCCAAGTGTTTTATAAATATTAACTCATCTAATAATCATAACAACTCTGTGGTGGGTTTTGTTATATTCTCATCCTATAAATGAGGAACTTTAGGGACAGAATCTAAGTAAATGGCTCATGTCACATAGTAATAAATGATTTAATGCATTTCCTAAGTAAGGTAAAGTATAATTACACTATTAAGATGCTTTAAGTAAAAGCCAACTAAACTTTTGTATTTCCAGCTCAGTTTCACACTGACCTACCATAATTTTGTGAAGAGACTCAGAGACCTCAAAGAATACTGAACCTGTTGTTGTTGTTGTTGTTAGATGCCATTGAGTCAGTGTCTGACTCATAGCAACCTTACATACAATAGATGAAACAGTATTGTTAGGGCTTCTGTGCTGTTCATAGGGTTTTCAAAGGCTGATTGTTTTTTGGGAGTGTGTTGCCAGGTCCGCCTCCCAAGCCTACAGCACCTGGTATTCCCAAGAGGTCTCCCATCCAAGTATTAACCAGGCCCGGCCTTGCTTAGCCTCCGAGATCTGATGGGATCAGATGCCACAGTGGTACCAGTACAGGCTACTGAATCCATAGCCAGCAACACCTATAACCAAATCAGCTGGTTAAAGCTTTTGTTCATTTTTGTGATTTTAACCATTTTTGCCATTTGAATTATAACCAACTCTCAACTGAGTGAATAATGAAAGGTCACAGATAAACTCATACCCAATTAGAACAAATTTAGGAGAAATCTTCCTTCAGTTTTAGAGCCATGTGAGAGTTGACTGAAAGTTATACATTCCTTTCACAGAAAAATGTACATATTGATATAAAAATGACTTTTTCCATAGAGTGTCAAGGGGTTTCATGGGTACCTTGAAGTCTGGGATTTTTGGCAGAGTCCTTAAAATTGATTTATATGGTTAATGATCTCAAGGATTTCTGAGACAAGATATATGTGACATTAACAGAAGCCCCAGGAATCTTGGTGAACTCATGATCTTTTCAACTGAGGGGGCTTTCTGGGACCACATATGATATTCATCCTTTGGCTATTTTTTTTTCCTTAGGGGGAATAATTAATTACATGCCTGTCTATCTTTCTTTACTGTATTTTAAGCCTCTTGATGGCAGAGACAAAGCTTGCTCTTCTTTGTAGAATCCTTAACTGCTTATCAGGATGCCTCACAGAGTAGGTGGCCAGGAATAGAAACGGGACAGTTTTGTTTTGTTTTGTTTTTTGAAACATGGTTTTACTGGCTGGCTCAAACTTGTGATCCTCCTACCTCAACCTCCTGAGTGCTGTGATTATAGGAATGTGCCACATGCCTGGCTGGAAACAGGACATTTTGAAGCAAATATTTTGAAGTGGGGAAACATCTGGATGCATCAAAATGTGGATATGACTCTTTTCCAAGTACTACGTGAAACAAATATTATTGGCTTTCATTCCCTCATTCCATTTTCAACTCTTACTTTTTTTCCCTGGACAGTGTATCTGTTATGGCTAACTCTTGGTAATTAAAAATATGCTAAATGTTAAGTGTGTGATTTCCATCAAGACAACTGCATGAAGATCAACAGAACATGTGCTCTTCCTCTCCCTCTCCTCCTCCTCCTCCTCCTCCTCCTCCTCCTCCTTCTTCTTCTTCTTTGGTGGTTCTGGGGGTTGAACCCAGGGTCTTGTGCCTGCATGCTTTGCAAGTGCTGGACCACTGAGCTGCGCCCCAAGCCCACTTTATTTTTTATTTATTTATTTATTTATTTTACTTTTTGAGACAAGGTCTCGCTAAATTACACAGACTGCCTCTGGTCTTGAATTTGCGATCCTCCTGCCTCTGCCTCCTGAACTGCTGGGATTACAGGCATGCTCCACCGTGCCTGGTGCTTCCATCTTTTTTGTAGTACCAGTGATTGACTGCAGGGCCTTGTGTGTGCTAGGCAAGTGCACTACTACTGACCTACATCACTAGCCCTTTTTAATTCTTATTTTGAGACGAGGTCTCACTAAGTTGCCCAGGCTAGCCTTGTACTGGCTATGGAGTCCAGGCTGACTTTGAACTTGCAAGCCTCCTGCCTCTGCCTTCCAGATAGCTAGGATTACAGTTGAGTGCTAATGTGCCTGCTTTTATGTATTCTTCTTTATACATGAATTGACTGATTAACTCTAGGCATGATTCCAGTTTCATTTATTTAGATGTTCCAATTTCCATAATTGCCTCCCTGAATTCGGACTGACTTAGTACCTCAAATTTCCTATCCTGAAGTTATAACATTACCATCAGTGGACATGAAATGGTTAAATAGCAACACTCCAGGCAATCAGCTAAGTTTCAGTTGTAATTGGAGGAGATATTTCAAGTGAAAGATACTACTGCTTATAGTATTACAAATACTTGAATTTTTGAAAATTTATGGTGAACCAGGGCTTACATCATTATTCATTTAGCTTTCTCAATAAACTCATATTTAGTACAGAGAATATTTAGTTTTAGTAGAGATTTTCAGAGGTTAGAAATATTAGCCTGTGGTAGAGCGCTTGCCTAGCATGCACAAAGGCCTAAGTGTGAGCCCCAGTACTGGAAAAATTAAAAAAAAAAAAAAAATAAATAAATAATAAAAATTAATAAAGCCTTTTCAATTTTCCAAAGTGATATTATTTTACATTCCCATTAACAAGTGAGAATTTCAGTTCCTCTATATCTTAGCCAATCCTTAGCATTACCAATCTTTTTAACTTTAGCTTTTCTGGTGAGTATATACTGGCCTCTTGTGATGGCTTTAGTTTATATTTCCGTGTTCACAAATGTTCTTTAACACCTTTTCCTTTGCTTCTTGGCCATTCACATATTGTGGCAATATGTGTTTGACCTTCGCACATTATTTCATTAGTTAAGTGTTTTTTTAAATTTGATTTGAAGGAGTTCCTTATGTGTTCTGCATATAAATCCATTTTTAGATATATGTACTGCTAACAGATTTGCCCTGTCTTATCTTGAATTGCTATACCCAAATCCCATAGACTGGGCTGAAGTCTGAGAAGTTCAAGATCAGGATGACAGCAGATTCATTTCCTGCGGAGGATCCACTTTCTGGCTTAGAGACAGCTGTCTTCTTGCCCTGTGCTCATATGGCCTTTCGTGTGTGTGTGTGTGTGTGTGTGTGTGTGTGTGTGTGTGTGTGTGTGTGTGTGAGAGAGAGAGAGAGAGAGAGAGAGAGAGAGAGAGAGAGAGAGAGGGAAGGAGGGAGAGAGAGAGGGAGAGAGAGAGCCAGCACAGAGGGTCTATCCTGTCTTTTCCTTTTCTTATGAGGGTACTGACCCCATTACGAGGGCACCATGCCCATGAATTTACCTAAACCTAATTACTTCTCAAAGGCTGTCACCATGAACTGCCATTACATTGCAGTTTGGGGTTTCGACACATAAATTTGGAGGAAGACACAAATATTTAGTTTGTAAACTATGAGGCTTAAATTTTCATTTTTTTACTAGCATTTTTATGGTCTTTGAGATAGGATCTCACTGTGTAGTCCAAGCTGGCCCCAAACTCCCAGTCCTCCTGCCTCAGCCTCCCAAGTGCTGGGATTATAGTTATTGGTACTTTTGATGAGAAATTTTTAGTTTTGATGAAGTCCCACAAATGATTTTTTTCTTCTATGGCAGGTACTTTGCATCTTGTGTAAGTTATTTATGTCTGCTCCAAAGTTATGTATGTGTATAGACTCCTATGCTTTATGTCACAAACTTTAGAGCTTTACCTTTCACCTTTAGGTCTATGATCTCAATTTGATTTTTTGTATAATACAAAGTAGGCATCAAAGTCTTGTTTTTTTTCCATACATATCTTCATTTGCGTCCATTATATTTATTGATAATTCTTTACTTAAACTACTGATTTTCATTGGCACCTTGGTCAAATGTCAAATAAGAGACTATTCCTGAGCACCCTTTTCTGTTCCATTGATCTATTCATCTGTATTCTAATAAAAAACTGTCGAGTTATTGCACTTTAGGCTAAATCGTCAGTTTCTTTTTTTTCTTTGTCCTTCTTTAGAATGATTTTGGCCATACCTTTCATTACAATAAAGATTTTAGGATCAGTTTGTCAATCTATAAAAAATGACTGGCATTATTTTGTTTTTGTTTTTGTTTTTTTGAGACAGTCTCGCTTTGTAGCTGACGCTGTCCTGGAACTCACTCAGTAGCCTAGTCTGGCCTTGAATTGGCAGTGATCCTCCAACCTCAGCCTCTGGCATGCTGAAATTAATGTGCATCACCACACCCAGCTTCTGGAGTATTTTGATGGAGATTTTATTAAGTCTATAAATCAAGTTGCGGTGAGTTGGTATTTTAACAATGTTGAGATCCATGAATGTGGTATATCTCTTACCAATATTTTCAATATAGAAGTTTTGCACCTTATTTCTTTAAACTTATTCATAGGCATTTTATATTTTATGCTCTTTTAAATATCTTTATTTAATTTTCAAATTTTTGTGGTTACTGCATAGAAATGGAGGTTTCTAAAAATATTGGTCTTATAGCTTGTGGTTTTTCTAAATTCTCTTATTAGTTCTAGTAGTTTATTTTGGATTCTTTTGGGCTATGTGTGTTCACAGTCATATTTTCTACAAATATAGTTTACATATTCCTTTCCAAATAGCACTCTCTTCCTTCCTTTTTCCCTTCCCTTCCTTTCTCTCTTCCTCCCCTCTTCCCTTCCCTCACCCCCCCTCCTCTCTTTTTTTCTTTGCTGAACCCAGGGCTTTGAGCATACTTTGCAAGCACTCCACCACTGAGCTGCACCATCAGCCCTTTTTATTTTTTAAATTGAGTTAGGATCTCAAGAAGTTACACAGGCTGCCTCTGGCATCAAACCTGTGATCCTCCTGACTGTGCCTCCCAAATTGCTGGGATTATAGGGGTGCACCACCTCACCTGGCTTCTCTGTCTTTTTCTTGCTGACATTTACAAATGCAAAATAGCATACAACTATGACTATGACTACATATATTTATTGAAAATTTACTATGAAACAAATGCTTTTGCATCTTTGTAAAAATCAGTTGCTTATATATGTATGTCTATTTCACAAATATTTATTTTGCTTTATTGATGTTTTTTATTTTTATGCCAGTATCACTCTCTTGACTAATATAGTTTTATAATAAATCTTGAACATCTCTGAATTGGTTTTTATTTTTCAAAATTGCTTTGGCTATTCTAAGTTATTTGCACTTTCAAATAAATTTTAGAATCAGCTTGTCAAACTTTTAAGTCTGCTAGGATTTTGATTGGAATTGTTTGAATCTTTATATTAATTTGGGGAGAACTGACTTCTTAACAACATCTGTTCTTACAACCAATGAGCAAAGTATTTCTCTCTTTTTAGGTTTTCTATGATCTCTTTCTGTAATACTTTGTAAATTTTGGGCGGGGAGGCGAGTTTGTTTTTGAGACAGGGACTCATTTTCCACCAAGGTTGGCCTGGAACTCACACCAATCCTCCTGCTTTAGCCTCTTGAGTGCTGGGATTACAGACGTGTGCCACCACACTGTCTTGTTTTATAGTTTTCATTGTGTAGTTCTTTCATATTTTTTGTCAAATTTATCCTTAAGTATTTTTTGTGTGTGTGTACTTTGTAGATGACATTAAAAAAATTCTATTTGCCTTATTGCTAGTGTAGTTGGTCCTCCAGATGTGTTGGTTCACATTCATGGATTCAACCAAAAAATTAGTCTGTACATTATTTTTTGTCAACATTCTCTAATAACATAGTATGACCACTATTTACATAGCATTTACAATGTATTAGGCATTATGAATAATCAAGATGATTTCAAATACATGAGAAGATATATTATTATATATAATATGTAACTATTATATATAATATATATGTATATATATATATTATTGTATATAAGGCAAACACTATGCCTTTGTTTTTTTTTTTAAAGACAAGGTTTCACTGTTTAGCCCAGGCTGGCCTTGAACTTGCACTCTCTCTGCCTGTACCTTTTTTGTTTGTTTGTCTATTTGTTTGTTATTGACACAGAATTACAGTGTAGCCCAGGCTGGCCTCCACCTTGCAGTCCTCCTGTCTCCACCTCCTGTTGGCAATCCTTGCCTGATGGGATTACAAGCATGTGCCATTACACCTGATTACTATGCAATTTTTTGTAACAGACTTGAGCATATGTTGATTTTGGTATCCAAGGAGTCCTGGGACTAATCCCCTATAGGTACTAAGGGATGACTGTATATATAATACATAAAATAGAATTAGTATTAGTATGTTCATCATATATCCTGTGACCTTGCTATATCCATTTATTAGTTGTAGTAGCATTTTTCTATGTATTTGTCATACATGGATGAAGATTTTTTTAGATTAGATTTGACTTAATAACATTTTATTAATATTTTTTGCAAATATCATCATGAGGGATAGTTGGTTACAGCCTTCTTTTTTTTAAGAAGTGATTTTGTTTTTCAGGTAGTTTTTGGCCTCAGAGAGCGAGGATTTCCTCCACTTAAATTTTTGGAAAAGTTTCTGTAGAACTGGCATTATTTCTTTCTTCAATGTTCAGTGGAATTCAACTGTGAAGTTATCTCATCTTGGAGTTTGATTTATGCACAGATTTTAAATCATGAGTTCAATTCCTTTTTTTTTTTTTTTTTTTTGAGTACTGGGGGTTGAACCCAGGACCTCATGCATGCTTAACAAGTGCCCTGCCACTGAGCTGTACCCTCAGCCCAATCCACTTTTTACTTTTTTCTTTTGACTCACGATCTTGATAAATTAGTTACACAGGCTGCCTCTGGCCTGAGAACCTGTAATCCTGCTGTCTCTACCTCCTGAGTCACTAGGATTATAGACTTATAGGTGAGACTCTGGTCTTAGACTTCTGAACAATGTTGGAACTGTTAAGCCTTTGGGGACTCTCAGGGATGGACTAACTGCAGTTTGCGTTATGAGAAGGCAATGGGCCTTTGGGGACCTCGGGTGGGGACGGGGAATGTTATGGTTTGAATACAAAATGTCCCACAGGCTCATGTGTTAAAGCCTAGGGCCCCAGCTGGTAGAGCTATTTTGGGAGGTTCTGGAAACCTTAGGAGGTGGGTTCAGCTGGAGGAAGTAGGTCACTCAGGGCAGGTCCTTTGGAGTATCTCATACTTGGCTCCTTCCTGTTCCCCTTTCTCTGCGTCCTGGCCACCACAATGTGACCTGCCCCGTTTTATCACTGCCTCCTGGTTGGGATGGACTGACCGCCCTGAAACTGTGAGCCAAAATAAATATTTCCTGCCTCTTAAGTTGTTTCCATCAGGTATTTGGTTTCAGCAACAAAAGCAGTATCTAATACAGGTAGTATTTTGGTTAGTTTTTGCTTACCTCTACTTTTTATTTTTTGATCAGCTCTTTCTCTCCTGTAGCTTTTGGAATTTAAGTGCTGTAAAGGCTACAAGATTTCTTCTTGCTTTGTATCTTAGCCTTTGGCCTCCAATACAAACATTTACTCAAAGTCTAGCGTTAGAGAATTCAGAGATTAGGAAGACGAAGTCTGAGTTTGGGGCTTTCCCAGAGTCTAATCCATGACAGCATCACAGGGCTGGATACTTTCGTGAGATGCTCCTTGTCTCAGCAGCTCCCTCTATTGGCTGCTCCTGTGCTCAACAGCACCTGGATAGAAAATTGTCCCCATCTAGTCATGGTCATCCTGCTTTTTTAAGTTGTTTTATACCTCATTCCATTTACAGCTTTTCAGTGGCATAAAATGTGAATTTTTATTTATTTTATTTGCTATTTTAATATTGTTTTAATTAGAGTAACATCCTTTCCCTACCTTCTTTTAAAATCTTAACTGGAAGCAGAATGGAAGGCTAAGAGATAGATACGGAACTATTATTTCATATAGTTTTTTAAAAACTTAACAGTGCTGAGCATGGTGGCACACATCTGTAATTCCAGCACTTTGGAGGCTGAGGCAGAGGATTATGAGTTTGAAGCCAGCCTGGGCTACATAGTGAGTATGAGACCAGCCTGGACTACATCACAAGACTCTGTTTAAAAAACAAACAAACAAAAATTCCATTCACTCATTCAGTCACTTAATAAGTGCATATTGCCTACATAGGATGTACTGATTGTTGCTGGGAGGTAGGTATATGGTGGTAAACAAAATAGTTTTGGAAATCTCTTCCTGAATCTTATTATATATGCCTCATTCTGTGGTGAGTTTTTATAAAATTAAACCTGTGCTTTCATTATAAAATCCTAAGCTATAGCTAGGTGCTGTGGTACATGCTGGTAATCCCAGCTTCTCAGGAGACTGAAGCAGGAGGATCATCAGTTTGAGGACAGAAGCAGCCTGTGCAATTTAGGAAGACTCTGTCTCAAAGTTTAAAAAAATTTTTAAAAGGGCTGGGGTGTAGCCCAGCAGTAGAACACTTGTCTAATCTGCCCTGGGTCAACCTCCAATGGTACTGAAAACAAACAAACAAACAAAAAACCCAAAACAGTTGTTCATGTGCTATCCTTCTAGCTAGATTGTGAACTAGATGAGAATAGTGCTCTTTGTCACTGACTTTTTTTTTTTTCAGTAATGGGGAGCTGTACCCTGGGCCTTGCACATACTTTACAAGTGCTCTGCCACTGAGCTGCACCCTCATCTCTTTTAAAACTTTTTATCTTGAGACTGGGTCTTGCTAATTACACAGGCTGCCTCTGGCCTCAAACTCATGATCCACCTGCCTCTGCCTCTCGAATTGCTGGGATTACAGGCATGTGCCACCATGCCCAGCTCATTCATTGACTCTTTTTGTTTCATATACTAACTATACAAAATCTCACTCTTGTCAAGCTTCTTTTAAAAAATGCATTTGAAACAACCAGTTATCCTCAAATATACCCCACACTCTTTCAACAGTTTTAGAGAGAGAAAAAGTTAGATACAGGTTAGAATTGTGTGGATTAGATTGGAGCTGGTTTGGGAGAAAATTATGGAACTGCTATACACGTTGTAAAAACAACACAATGCAACAGTGTTGGGGCTATGTGTCATGGCACATACCTGTAAACCTACCTTTGGTAGGCTGAGGCAGGAGGATCATGAGTTTGAGACCAATTTGGGCTAACTGTAAATTCCAATCCAGCCTGGGCTACATAGTGAGACTGTCTCAAACAAACAAACAAACAAATGTAAACAAAAGGAAAGAAAAAGAAAGAAAAATAAAACAAAGAAAGAAAGAAAAAGAAAGAAAGAAAAACAGAAAGAAAGAGAGTGAAAGAAAATACACACTTTATCAGGTGCAGTAAAAATTTACCTTCACTCAAGAGAGGTTTGGCCTTTGTTTTCCACTATTGGGGTGCAATCTCTAGGTCCTGTGAATATCCTGCACGACAGGAGTGTCTTTTTCTGCCTCAGGGCTTTGGCCATCAGACAGTCTAACAATGTGACTTCTGATGCGGCTTTGGTCCATGGTGCATCAGTTTTGTCACTGGTGGGGCTGGAGACGAAAGGTAGTGGCCTGACCTTTGGGAAAGGGTAGACTGCAATCAGCCACATCGGTAGTATGTGAATGAGCCCCAGGAGAATTATGGCCCCTGTGGCTCTGGTGGGCTTTGCTGGTTGGCAATACCCTGTGCCGGTGGTCATACAGGTTGGCCAGGAGGAGGCAACACTTCCCACGAGAGCACAATTGAATGTCAACGTTTGGACCCTCTGGGACTCTGCCCCATTTGTCTCTTCCCAGGGCGGAATTCATTCTCTATTGTTTCACTGCCATCAGCTGTAGCCATTAAGGTAACATCTTTCAGTGGGTTCTTCTAATTCACAGTCTAGTGAATCATGGAAACTGAGGGTGTCTTGAAGAACTCTCCTTACTTTTCACTGGTGTCAGAAGTGAGGGTGATCTCTTGTGGGGACTGATCTCTCTAAACTTTATAGTTAGCTTCCTCTTTTCTTGTAGAGTAGATAGAATTCAGGTTAGAAGAAATGATCCCACTACTTCTGCCTGCACATCTATAAGCTTTCTTGTATCTTTTCCCCATACAAACCTCTCTCTCTTCTCTCTCTTTCTCTCCTGCAGTAGCCTTTTCTTCAGTTCCTGGTTATTCCTTCTGTTTGAGCTCTTGATCCCATACCCTCCCACTTTTCTGTGATCTTGTCTGGTGATTTCTTCTGTTTTTAACCCTTTCACCTCAGTCTACTTTCCTGAGAGAAATAGAAAGGGGTGGGGGAGGGAGGGAAACAATGCCCCACTTACACACTAGAGTGCCTTGTAATCACCTATCTTCTGATGAAAGTCATATGCTTGATTTATTTGTTTCCTCATTTTTCATTCACATTTTAGCTAATCATGGTTAGACTTGCTCTCAGTGTTCTATTATAATTGCTCTGTCTGCAAAAATCATGAATACTGCCTATTTGCAGCCCAGTCAGCCATCTGATAATTGAGCAAATATTTAGTTAACGCCACGAAAAGTCAGGCATGGCTACAGCCACACCACCCTGGTGTTCAATTCCATCAGATCTCAGAAGCTAAGCAAGGTTGGACCTGGTTAGTCCTTGGATGGGAGACCACTTGGGAACACCAGATGCTGTAGGCTTGGGAGAAGGACCTGGCATCCCACTCCTGAAATAATAAGCCATTGAAAACCCTATTAATGGCAGAGAAGCACTGACATAGTGCTGGACATGGCACAGTGTTGGGGAGTGTTTTGTTCTGTTGTCCCTAAGGTCACTCTGAGTTGGACTTGACTGGGTGGCACCTAACAACATTAACAACAAAAGTCAGGCATAATGTTGGACCTTGGAGGGTCAGTGATAGTCAAAATAGACACAATTCTTGACCTCATGACACAGTCTAGAAGGGGGTTCAGACAAGCACTTAGCGTGGTTAAGTATTGCGTTGGGGCTGGGATTTAGCTCAGTTGGTAGAGCACTGTTCTATAGTCTCTGAGGTCCCGAGTTTGACTCCTAGCACCACAAAAATGGGAGAAGGACATGGCAATCCACTCTTGAGGCAATCCTAGAAAACAATCAGCCATTGAAAACCCTATAAGGGTAGCTATGGGTTGGACATGGCCTGATGGCACCTAACAACAAGTATTACACTATGAGAAATCTGGGGGCCTTGGCTCTCTTCCTTTGGCTTTTGACACTATTGGCTAGACTCTGGCTCATTCTTTCTCCGATTCTCAATCCCTTTGCTTACAACATATCCTTTGCTTTCTCCTAAAACTGGTGTTTTCTAGCCTCAGAGCTTAGAACTCCCCCTTCTCCCTCTACACTGTCCTAATGTCTCCTTTACTTTTGCAGCTGTCATTGTGCCCATGCACCGATGTTTCCATGTGCATACCTCTCGCTGAGGTCATTCCCCTGAGCTCTACATGTGGGTCATCAACTCCCTTCTTGTTGTACTCACCATGATTCCAAGGGAACTTCACACCGCCCCTCAAAGCACCTCTTCATGATTGGTGTCATCATCCATCTAGGCACAGATGCCAGAAACATGCTGCCCATCTACAGTCCCCTCTCCTGACTGCCTCATCTGATCACCAAGGCCTTCGGAGTCTGTGATGCTGTGAACCTTTGTCATTTTATCAATGGTTCAAGGTCTGATTCCTCTTCCTGGGGAGAAGGGTTCTGCCACCATATGTGGGTAATCGGGACCTGCCTTCCAGCTTTGGTGGCCAGATCCTTACTCTCTCTGTCCCTGGCAGCTGTGATTCAGGAACATGGTGTGTTGCCATTTGGATTTTAAATTTGACTTCCCCCTTCTCTACCCTTGCTCCCTCAGTTTCTTTTCCACAGATTGATCTTTAAAAAACATTAGATCATGTCACTCCCTGTTCCAAATCTTCTAGTGGCTTCCTATCATATATAATGTCAGATTCAGTCTTTATTGTGGCCTATAAGGTCCTACATGATCACCTCCTCACTAATTCTCCCCATTCACTTCCTATCACTCCTACTTTGCACATCTAGCCCTAGCCCCTGTTCCTACAATTTGCCTACAATCGGACCTACAATACTACAATCGGACGTAGTCTCTTTCATTTGCCTGAAATGCTCTTCTCAGTGATTTTTACATGGTTCTCTCTCTTACTTTATGCAGGTATTTACTCAAATGTTTACTTTATAGAGAGGCTTTCACTGACCATCCTGCTGCATCAAATATCCCCCAGTCATTCTCTAACTTCCACTTTCACCATTAGTGTTCAAAGGCCACCATCTGGTCTTATATTGTTGACTTATTGGTTTGCCAGTCAATTTCCTCCCTCTCCCTCTAGCATGTAAGCTTCACAATGGACAAGGGACATGCCAGCAGCACCTCTGTCATCTAACAACTGGAAATATTTACCACCTTTCCAATCCCGCCTGGAGGGAAGGTACCCTGTGGCACTCAGCTGAAAACCAGCACTAGAGGAAGCAAACCAGAAGTACAGGAGGCTGTGGTTACAGCCAGGTGCTCTCGTCTTTTCCTGTCCATGTTTCTATTATAGCCCATACGGTGCTTTGTTCCAGTTATCATCCTTTGACCACTTCTGCTCTCTGTGAGTTTGCTGAGACAAGAGATTATGATTCTTTTGATTGTATGATCCCGTTTGAAAAAAGTATTGTATGTATATGTATACATAGATTCTATACATACATATGTACAGTGGGTGCCAAAATTGTTTACACATTTTAAGAGAGGAAATTATATCATTAAAATTGTGTTACTCAATATATACCAGTAACAAAAGATGAGCACAATCACGTTTGACCTCTGCAATTATAAGAGCTGCTCAAAGTGGTCACCATAGTAGAAGAAGCAGGATTTGTTGCTGTGCAAGTTCTCCTGGATTTTCCTTCATGGACATCACACACAGAACCGTGTGCCTCAAACTCATCATGGATAGGGGCTGGTGCGAGGCACAGTGGAGGTTCTATAGCATACTCATGCCTCCATTGTCAGACTTCCACAACATTCTTCAATTTTAATACCACTTCAAAATGGTCTTGCAGGCCTCAAATGACAACTGTGCTTCTGCCATTTTCTTTGACCTGCCTGTCACATGGTGGCACTAACATTGATTTGATTAACACCATCTATTGAGTGGATGTTGTATTACACATTCAATTCAACTTAAAAAAAGTAATACATAGATAACATCTCTTAAAATGTTATACATTGTTTGGTATCCCCAGTATATACACACACACACACACACACACACACACACATACACACACACACACGTATATTCCCCTGTTGGACTGAGGAGTCTTTACAGCCTTGATCTTTTCCCACCCTTTGATGCACAGATGTGCTCAGCAGGTGCAGTAAAACAAAGCAGAAACTTTGCATACACTGATGCCGTGCACCTGCCTGGCCCAGCCTTGAGCCAGAATGGCTCATGGTATATTATGGTTCTGATTATCTCTATCACCTTTGTTTTACAGATGAGGAAATTGAGGCTCAAATTCTTCATATGTGATTCATTGATGGATAATCAATTGGCCCTTGTCACCTAATTTTTGCTGTTGCCTCCATTACAAAAAGTTCTGTGCTCAGTCTAGGTCATTATTCTATGGAAAAGGCTCCTTGAATCATGAAAATACTGCCTGGCAGTGACATTATTTCAGTTTGAGGTGACTAATAGACCTGCCATTCTCCTCCTGCTCTGTGCTGAAGAAGGACCTTTGATTTGCAACAATCCCTGGGGCTGCCTACACCTGTAGTTATTTGCAGCTGATTTTGCTGCTTTGTCTCCTGAGACAATAAGTGACCTGTTCAGACCCACTGCACTAATTAGCAGCATAGCTGGGAGTGGAACTCCATATCACTATGCTCCGTTTATGCCCATGTCCTCCTAACTTCAATATGTCTTA
The DNA here is from genome assembly GCA_007922755.1 of Pedetes capensis. NCBI lineage: Eukaryota > Metazoa > Chordata > Mammalia > Rodentia > Pedetidae > Pedetes > Pedetes capensis. Next base: position 127,772 of record VMDO01003772.1, read on the forward strand.
TTTGTTACCTATGACCTTTATCAGTCAGTTCTCACCCTGGCACACTGATAGACTCATGTTGCACAAATGACAAGCAATTTCTTTCTTCCTGCCTGCCTGCCTTCCTTCCTTCCTTCCTTAGACAGACTCTTATTATGTAGCTCAGGCTGGTCTCAAACTCTTGATCCTCTTTCTTCCCCCACCTCCCAAATGCTGGGATTACAGGCATGTGCTTTATTACCAACCTCAGTGTTTGTCTCCATCTCTTTTGCTTTGGTAACTTAGGCTGGAGCACATATAAACCTCTAAGATTCTTTCACTCTTTTTTTTTTTTTTTTGTGGTACTGGGGGTTGAACCCAGGGCCTCACGCCTGCATGTTTTGCAAGCGCTGGACCACTGAGTTTTGCTCCCAGCCCATTTTTTTTTTTCTTTTTTTTTTTTTTTTTTTTTTTTTTTTTTTTTTTTTTTTTTTTTTTTTTTTTTTTTTTTTTTTTTTTTTTTTTTTTTTTTTTTTTTTTTTTTTTTACTTTTTGAGACATGGTTTCACTAAGTTATGCAGACTGCCTCTGGTCTTGGACTTGCGATCCTCCTGCCTCCGCCTCCTAAGCCACTGGGATTACAGGCGTGTGCCACCATGCCCGGCAGATCCTTTCACTCTTTCAGTTTAGGGTCAAGAGAGGCTTATGGCCTATTTTTTTTTTCCTAGCATCAACCCACACCCTATTTATTGCCACTATGGCTAAGGCATGAGAATATGAGTTCTTGTCCTTTAGGCCAGAAGCAAAGCTCCCACCTTCGCCAAGGCAGTGTTTTAAAAACTCTGGGTCATGACAGGTTAGAGGATTGTGAAACCAATTGAGTGGAGGTGACCAGCACTGAAAACAAAAATCAAATAAAATAGAATATAAAATATAAAAGTCCCTACTATGAAAGTACACTGTGAAGTCCATGTCTGTGAAATTTTTCCCCAGTCCTGTGTGTCTGAATGTAAATATGCCTCGTGTATGTGCGAGCATATACTGGAGAGCAATTTGAAATGTATTTCTTATTATACTTTGGAACAAAAAAAGAGAGTTCTCATCTTGCAGGTGATGCAAGGTGCACCACTGAAGGTGTATCTTGAAGGGAGGGGCTGGGTGTGGGTGTTCTTTAAAGCTCCCCACTTGAGTATAACGCAGTTGCCTTGCTGCCTCCCTAAGACACACACTTCACAGTTGTTGAGATCAGCCCTCTTTCATCCATCTGGATCTCTGCCACAGCCTGAAGCAGTGTCTGGCATTCAGAGGATCCTCAGTAAACACATATAGTTGTCAAATGGTAAAAGTTTGGAGGTAAAGAGTGAAATCTATGTATTGTCCTATTACCACATCCAGCCTACATTTGGCACTTGATAAATGCCACCTGATGTGGTCATGACTCAGAAAACAAAAACACAAACACCAGAAGCCAAAAGATTAAAATGCACAGGTGTAGTGCACAGCCATGGAACCAAGCTGGCCGCCTCCACCTCAGAATGAAGCGCTTTCCCCCTCAATGCACTTGAACAAACCAATCCAAGCCAGGAAACCTCAGGGAAGGAGTGGCTGTCATCTCCCTAAGTAATAGAGCCTATCTCCTCTTAACCTTTTTGACCCTCGAAACCCAGCAAATTCCTTCTTTTATCTGTCCTAAATCCTTTCTATTACCCTCTAAGCCAATTTTCTGTTGTACTGTATTCAATGGGAATTGAAAACAGCTGGTCACCATCTGCTGCAGATTAATTCTTCATGTACTTGAAGCCTATAATTAGGTCATTCCTCAGCCTACTCTTCTCCATGCGAAATACCGTATCTTATTTCCTTTAGCCCTTCCCCAAAGGTTTTATTTTCCAATGATTTAATTGTCTTCATAGTGTTACTCTCAATACTGGGCTCTGTGTTCTCTACACACCTCAAGTTGAGGTGGTGGATCAGCGTGAATGGTTAGGGGTGTTTAAAACCACCACTGCCACTTTCAGGGAGTCCTTTTCTGTGAGGTATTTATTTTCAGAGGGTCATTTAGAAAGGAACAGCAGCCTTCCTTCAACTCAACAGGACTCTATGACCCTGAAGCTGGAAATGGAAGGATCAGGATATTATGCTTTGCTTCTTCTCTAGTCCCAGAGAACCTGGACCATAGCTTTGACTTTGAACTCCTTGTCTGTGAGTTGCCTGGTGTAAGTCTACAGAGAGTAATTCTTAGTCTTCATTATGAATGCAGCATTGTAATAGCATTTGGAAAATAAAACAAGTCTTAGCTTGATCAATCTCAGGAAACAAGAATCTGGTGGGGAGAAGTGTTCTGCTCTGCTAGGTCCTGGAAGTTTGTCTATGAAATGGGCCCAGAGAAGAAGAAAACATGGGTAAATGCCATTCTCCATAGCAGTCCTTCTCCTGCTTTCTGGAATTCTATTTGTACAACTCTTATTATAGTATCCAGATTTAGATGAAATACAGAAATATTTTGTAGATCAATAGATTTTTTAAATGATTGAAATTAAGTCATCATTTCTGTGGTCTTTTGCTCTGTCTCTTGAAACTGTGTTGGAGTTTTATGGCATGACTTTTTTGGCTAGAAAGAGTTCCTTCCTGGATGTGCATCTTTGAAAATAATTCATCAATACTCAAAAATAATGACCTGAATGGTATATGTTTACTTATTTCTCCAGTGCTGAGGATTGCAACTAGTGCTTTATATATGCTAAGCATGTGTTCTTTTTTATCACCTCCCTTTATTGGTAAATGTTGGTGGGATACAGAGTAATACAGCATTTACTTTTTAGATTATGCAACTATTACCTCACTTTTGGTTACACTTTTATCAACTTACAAGGATTTATGGAACCTTTTGGCCAATATGTAGTAAACCTCATATGCATGTTTGGGTTATGTTTCCCTATTTTCCCATGTAGCTGGGATTTAGCTTAGTTGGTAGAGTGCTGCTCTACAGTCTCTGAGGTCCCAAGTTTGATTCCCAGCACCACAAAATGGGAGAAGGACATGGCAACCCACTCCCAAGGCAATCCCAAAAAAGTCAGCCGTTGAAAACCCTGTGAGGCTTGCTATGAGTCGAACTTGACTCAATGGCACCTAACAACAACAATTTTCCCATGTACTCATGAAGTTTCATCATTTACATTGAGATTATCCTCTCCCCCTTTTATCCCTCTATATTGATCCTCCTCTCCATCCCACCCTCTGCAATATTCGCTTCCCTTTGCTAGTTCCCTCCCTCCTTCTTTCTACTCTTTATATTGTTCCTTCTTTGCTAAGTTTAACTGCTAAGCATGTGTTCTATACTGAGCTTGGGTATGTGGCATTTTTTGCCTTACTTTATTAAATATCTCCCCTAGCTGCACCCTGCTGAATTCAGAAACAGCAAAAAGGGCACAGCTTCTGTTTAACATGCACCATTGCTGCATGAAGTAAATATTATCACCCTCATTGTTATAGTTGAAATGGATACAGAGAAGTCTCAAACAATTTGCTTCTGGCTACTGAGGTGGATTCAGGTCTGATGGGTTGCTCTAGTCTCATCAGAATCACCTGAGCATGCTTGTTAAAAATCCAAATCCCTGGATCCCATGCCCAGAAGTGGCTTCAGAGGTAGGGTGCAGGAATCCACACTTGCACTCAAGTATTCCAGCAAGGCTAATGCAGGCGATCCATGTCCTATGCGTTGAAAAGCATTAACCATTTGATATGAGGACACCTGAACTTAAAAATATAGACTGTTGTTTCTTAAACTCTGTTGCATAGCAACCCAGAAGCCTGTTAAAAAGAAGCTTGAATTCCACTCCACAGGTACTGAATCAGAAATGAGAAAGGTGAACTTAGACATATTATTGATATACAGCCTGGGGGATTCTGAGGCACAACGAAATTTGCAAACCATGGGTGTGAATCTTCCTTCTGGTAGTTTCCCAGCCTCAGCACTTGTTGATAACTTGTGTGGGAAGCTGTGTCTGCTATGGCAAAAGATGGGATGATGATGGTTTAGAGCTCTTGGTTTCCTAAATATGGAAATAAGCTGTTGCCTAAGGAAACAGGGGGATGATAACCCATGAGAATGCATCTTGCTTCAGTGGGCAGGTATCTCCTAAAGGACAAGTCTTCACTCTAAGGATGAAAAGCCATAACTTTGAAAGCCAAGTATGGTATTGCATTTGCTATCAGAAGTACAGTGAAGGAGTCACCACTCTTTATGATGTCGAAGCAAGCAGTGTTGCCTTAGCAACACTGCAGGGGACTTACAGAGGAGATGGATGGGCAGGGTGTCACTCCATGGAGAACTTAGGGGACACCAAAAAGTTTCCCAAAATAAGCAACACAAAAAAATACTTGGCATACTGAAAAACCTAGTCATAGAAAGTGAAAACTAGAAGACTTTGTTCTATGAATATATTTTAAAGTTATAAAAGATATTTTCATAGTTGGACAAGCAGAATCCTCACAGATGTCTGAGAGATCTGCATTCTGTAGGTCTTACTTGCAAGCAGCTCTCTAGTAGAGCACATAGTACACCATATGCTCATAGGACACCCTGTGTGGGAAAATGAGTTTAATGTTTACACTTATAAGCCATAGCCACACAAAGATGATTTGACTGTCAGTAGATGACTTACAGATAATTGAGTAGATTCAGCATAGCAATTTTGGTAGCTGATAAATATATATATTATATTATATATAATATATATTATATTATAACACACACACACACACACGCACACACACACACACACACACACACAGCTGGGATTTAGCTCAGTTGGTGGAGCGCCACTCTGCAGTTTCTGAGGTCTCGAGTTCGATTCCCAGCACTGCAAAAATGGGAGAAGGATGTGGCAATCCACTCCCAAGGCAATCCCAAATTGAAAACACTATAAGGGTTGCTATGAGTCAGCCATGACTCCACAGCACCTACCACCACCACCACCAACACACACACACACACACACACACATACACACAGATATACACACACACATATGTAAACATATATACACACATACTTTTTCCCCCCATACTGGGGTTTGAACCGAGGACCTTGCTCATGCTAGGCAAGTGCTCCACTGCTGAGACACATCCCCATTCTTTTTTTATTTTTTATTTTGAGATAGGATTGGGCTAAGTTGCATAGGATGCCTCTAGCTTCAAAGTTGCAATCCTCCTGCTTCTGCCTTCCGTGTTGCTGAGATTACAGGCATGTGCCACCACACCTTGCTTCAGCTGATATTTACCAGGTGTTGCTGTTATATGCTGTTGAGTCAGTGTCATACTCATAGTGACCCTACTTACAACAGGTGAAACACTATTGTCTGTGATTCTCTGCTACTCACGGGTTTTCAATGGCTGTTTTTTGGAAGTGGGTTGGCAGGTCCTTCCCCCAAGCCTACAGAACCTGGTGCTTCCAGGCAGTCTCCCCTCCAAGTACTAACCAGTACTGACCCTGCTTAGCTTCTGAGATCTGATGGGATCAGACACCTAAATGCCTATGGCTATAGGCATTTACCAGGTAAGTAGATGAAAATGATTTTGAAGGTTCATGCATATTCATATTTACACTTCAGTATTATAATGTTGTTAGGTGCCGTCGAGTTGGTATCCGACTCATAGCAACCCTCACAGGGTTTTCAATGGCTGAGAGCTTCGGGATGGCCTTGGGAGTGGATTGCCAGGCCCTTCTCCCATTTTTACAGTGCTGGGAATTGAACTCACGGCCTCAGAGACTGCAGCGCAGCACTTTACCCACTGAGCTAAATCCCAGCCCTCAGTATTATAATAGTTATAGGCTATGTATTAAATCGGATCAAATTTAATTCTATGGATTAATTTAAAATCATTTATTTAGTTCATTTATTCTTTTCCTTTCTTTTTGTTTTCTTTTTCTTTGCAGTGTTGAGTATAGAACTCAGGGGCTTATGCACACCACTCTAGTCTCATTTTTTCGTTTGAACTGAGGAAAAGTTATTACTTAATGATTCAACACTTCAACATCTACGCTTCATCAGTTTCTCAACTTCACGATAACCTAATCAAAACTACTGGGTAAAAAATCCCATCTCTGCTTCAACAACTATTGTTAAGTGCATAATTACTAAATTAAAAAGGAAACATGGATTATGTGCAAAATGTTCATCCCTTTCCTTGATAAAGATCAAACAGGTTTTCTGCCACACTGAGCAGTAAAAAGACACTGACTTTGTCTGAACAGAGAGAGGGAATTCCTTACATAGTTCCTATTTCAGTTGGTCTCAGAGCAGTAAGGGGAAAAGTAAAGGAAGGAGGGAGGGAAGGAAAAGGAAGGAAGGAAAGAAGGAAGGAAGGAAAGAAGGAGGGAAGGAAGGAGGGAAGGAAGGAAGGAAGGAAGGAGAGAAGGCAGGAAACAGAAGGCTAGCTACGTGTGTGAGCAAATTCCCCCCATGCTACTTCTTGGGATGAACTCCTGAGACCAAATCCTTCTAAGGATGCTTATCTTCCCAATTGGCCTGTACTGCAGCCTAGGTGCTGTGTAATATTCCGTTTGGTCTCCCACATTGCCTGTGATGTTCCTGTTCAAACTTCTCCATTTGCTTCCCAGCCTTGTACAACGGAACACTTTCCAAGGCAAGAAATAAGGGCATCTCTCTGTTCCACACGTTTCTGGAGGCATCTGATATTCCTTCTTCTTGAATTGACTTGCAGTGGCTCTGGGGTTCTGTGTTCCATGCTGTGTCATATCTCTGGCTCTATCGATGAACTTCCTGGCTGCTTCCTCCAGTGCCCAGGCTTCTTGAGAAGCATAGCTGCTGAAATCCAGTTCTGAAGTTGGCAGATTCACTTGGGACATCCCTGACAATTTGAACCCAAGCACAGGCCTATGTGGGATTAAAGCTGTTCATTACAGGCCACCCAAATCCTATCCTTTTCTTTTTCCTTTTTGTATATATTTTGTGTTGCAGGGGATGAAACCCAGGGCCTCAGGGATCCTAGGCAAGCACTCAACTTCTGAGCTACACCCCAAACTGCATTCTTTTCTTATGTCAGTACTAAGGTAAACTGCTTTGGAGAAAAGTGTGATCCTCTTTTAGAGTGGCTGACTATGTGAGCAAATTATAATTCCATGATGGAAATAAACAGGTATAAACATGGTCAGCATGAAATAATGATGTAATTAATGACTTGTGTGCACCTTCAGTATCTTCAGTCAATCTACAATCACCAAATCATTCTTGTAGACATAAAAGTCTCAAAATAGGTTGTTTAGAAGAAAAAATAAAAGAACATCCTAAGTCCTTGATAGATCTATTACTCAGGATTCCATTAGTTTCAAATAACAGAAACAGATTTGAGATATACATGTGTGCTTGCTTGATGACTCTTGCTATGCACTACCTCAGGACTCTGTCACCAACGAGGCCATCACCAGGTGAGGCCTTCCAACCATGCGCATCTCAAACCATAACAGAGGGGTACCTTTGGAAAGGTCATGTTCTCACCACAATGGAGCCATCTCATCTGAGTAATTCCTGATGCCAAAGAATATGAAAACATTTAGATAAACAAAATCATACATTTTGAGAAGAACAAAACATGTACTCAAGAGTTGAAGTGTAAATAAGTGCATTTCTGTAAAGGTCAAGCTAAAGTAGGTGGAGTAATGTCATACAATTTTACTAATCTGAACACAGCTGTCAGGATTGTAAAATGTTTGTTCCATTTTAATGCAAAAAAGAAAAAAGAAAAGAAATGGATTTGAGCTAGCTTAAGCAAAAAGGAGGATTTTTGTTTTAATGATGAGGGAGTGTTCATGAAATACAAGAGCAGGGATGTAACCTGTGGCTGGAGCCAGAACCAAAGAATGTATGACATCACAGGTTTGCTGGCCTCTGCTGAGCTTTGCAGGTTGACTTATTCCTCTCTCTGTAGACTGGTTCCTGTTTCTTCTCGTTCTCCATATTGGAAAATATTGTTGTTGTTGTTAGGTGACATTGAGTCGAGTCCGACTCATAGTGACCCTATGTACAGCAGATCAAAACACTTGCCGATTCTGTGCCAGGCAAACGATCTTATTTATGTTTAAGCCCATTGTTGCAGACACTGTGTCAATCCATCTGGTGGAGGGTTTTCCTCTTTTGTGTTGACCTGCCACTCTCCCAAACATGATGTCCTTCTCCAGGGATTGTTCTCTCCTGCTACATGTCCAAAATATGTAAGATGTAGTTTGGCCATTCTTGCTTCCAAGGAGCACTCTGGTTGCACTTCTTCTAGGACAGATTTGTTGGTTCTTTTGGCAGTCCATGGTATATTCAATAGACGTCTCCAGCACCACAATTCAAAAGCATCAATTCTTCTTCTGTCTCTCTCGTTCAATGTCCAGCTTTCACAACCATATTATGCCACTGAAAATACCATGGCATGAGTCAGACGCACCTTCGTCTTCAATGTGACATCTTTCCTTTTCAATACTCTAAAGAGATCTTTTGCCACAGCTTTTCCTAGAGAAATGAGTCTTTTGATTTCTTGACTGCTGCTTCCATGAGTGTTGATTATAGAGCCAAGCACAGCAAAATCTTGGACAACCTCAATCTTTTCTCCATTTATTGTGAAGTTGTGTGCTGACCGAGTTGTAAAGATTTTTGCTTTGTTGATGTTTAGTCATAACCCATATTGAAGGCTATGATCTTTGATCTTCATCAGTAAATGTTTTAAATCCTCTTCATTTTCAGCAAGCAGAGTGGTGTCATCTGCATAACGCAGGTTGTTAATGAGTCTTCCTCCAATCTTGATGCCACGTTCTTCCTTATAAAGTCCAGCTTCTCGGATTATTTGCTCAGCATATAAATTGAAGAGATAGGGTGAAAGTATACAGCCCTGACGCACACCTTTCTCAACTTTAAACCACTCAGTGTTTCCTTGTTCTATTCGGACAACTACCTCCTGGTTCATGTACAGATTTCTCATGAGCACAATTAGGTGTTCTGGTATTCCCATTTTCTGAAGTGTTATCCATAATTTGTTATGATCCACACAATCAAATGCTTTTGTGTAGTCAATAAAACATAGATAGACATCTTTTTGATATTCTCTGCTTTCAGCTAATATCCACCTGACATCAGCAATGATGTCCCTAGTTCCCCGCCCTCTTCTGAATCCCGCTTGATTTTCCGG
>VMDO01003773.1:0-136883 GCA_007922755.1 Pedetes capensis
AAAGTGGAAGCTGCCTTGAAAGAACTGGCAAAACACAAGGCTCCAGGAATTGATGGGATACCAATAGAGATGTTTCAACAAACAGATGCAGCACTGGAGGTGTTAACATGTTTGTGCCAACAGGTTTGGAAAACAGCTACTTGGCCAACTGACTGGAAGAGATCCATATTTGTGCCTATTCCCAAAAAAGGGGATCCAATTGAATGTGCAAATAATCGGACAATATCATTAATATCGCACACAAGCAAAATTCTACTAAAGATTATTCAGAAGTGACTGCAGCAGTATATAGACAGGGAATTACCGGAAAATCAAGTGGGATTCAGAAGAGGGCGGGAAACCAGGGACATCATTGCTGATGTCAGGTGGATATTAGGTGAAAGCAGAGAATATCAGGAAGATATCTATCTATGACTATGCAAAGGCATTTGATTGTGTGGATCATAACAAATTATGGGTAACACTTCAGAAAATGGGAATACCAGAATACCTAATTGTGCTCATGAGAAATCTGTACGTGAACCAGGAGGCAGTTGTTTGAATAGAACAAGGAAACACTGAGTGGTTTAAAGTTGAGAAAGGTGTGTGTCAGGGCTGTATACTTTCACTCTATCTCTTCAGTTTATACGCTGAGCAAATAATCCGAGAAGCTGGACCTTATGAGGAAGAACATGGCATCAAGATTGGAGGAAGACTCATTAACAACCTGCGTCATGCAGATGACACAACTCTGCTTCCTGAAAGTGAAGAGAATTTAAAACATTTACTGATGAAGATCAAAGATCATAGCCTTCAATATGGGTTATGACTAAACATCAATAAAACAAAAATCCTTACGACTGGGTCAGCACGCAACTTCACAATAAATGGAGAAAAGACTGAGGTTGTCCAAGATTTTGCTTTGCTTAACTCTATAATCAACACCCGTGGAAGCAGCAATCAAGAAATCAAAAGACGCATGCTCTGGGAAAAGCTATGGCAAAAGATCTCTTTAGAGTATTGAAAAACAAAGATGTCACATTGAAAACGAAGGTGCATCTGACTCATGCCATGGTATTTTCAGTAGCATCATATGGTTGTGAAAGCTGGACATTGAACAAGGGAGACAGAAAAAGAATTGATGCTTTTGAATTGTGGTGCTGGAGACATCTATTGAATATACCATGGACTGCCAAAAGAACCAACAAATCTGTCCTAGAAGAAGTGCAACCAGAGTGCTCCTTGGAATCAAGAATGGCCAAACTGCGTCTTACATATTTCAGACATGTAGTCAGGAGAGATCAATCCCTGGAGAAGGACATCATATTTGGGAGAGTGGCAGGTCAACGCAAAAGAGGAAAACCCTCCACCAGATGGATTGACAGAGTGTCTGCAACAATGGGCTTAAACATAAATAAGATCATTTGCCTGGCACAGAATCGGGAAGTGTTTCGATCTGTTGCACATAGGGTCGCTATGAGTCCGACTCGACTCGATGGCACTTAACAACAACAACAACATCAGTAGAAACCTAAAGTCATTTCCCTAATTGTTGCTGTGCACCCAATGTAAGGATTTAAAAAATTTTCTTAGCTTTTGGCAAGCCGTGGGAGACAAATTATCAATGAAGAAAGGGGACAGCCATGCAATTCTCATTAAAGAAATTTTTGCCTCCAAGAATTAAAACCCTTTAACTACATTCTTTTGTTTCTGCACAGGAACATGACAGGAGATTGGGGTCAATGCAATTCCCAAGAGAGAAGGGAAGCCAAGTTTAGATTAAAGAGATGTTGTTTGGAAAAGTAGCTTTGGTGACTTAATAAAAAACGAATGAAATGGTGAGAGATTAATCAAGTCTTCACAGAGAATTGGCAAATGTTAGGGAGATTACTTCCAATTGAAGGAACAACCCCAATTTAAGTATCTACAGGAATAAACTAGAAAACTCTCAATAGTCTTGCATAAAATGCTACATTAAAAACTCCCATTATTTTGCTGGTGAAAAGTAGGTAGTGAGGCGCCTCGTGGCTCATGGATGATAACAGAAGTCAGAAAAACCCCTTACTTAAAAGATTAAGACTTCATCAGATGTTTTGTCTGCAACCATGGCTTCTTTCTCCACCGAGCCGCCCTACTTAGCAAGTTGGCACAGGCTCTTGCAGCAGAGGCTACTCAGTACTTGCATGGCAAAGCTGTTCTTCTGTTGAACAAGGATGCAGATTTTCTTTCTGGCAAGGAACAGAATCTTCATTGTTTCTAGATGAACACAACTAGGCATGACTGGGGCTTGCATTACATCAGTTAGGAAGTAGATAGATGCCACCTTTTGATAGCCAAAGAATCTTTTGGTTATCTCTGCCCACTGTCACAATCACGTTTTGAAAGATTTTTTATTGTTATTCAAAAAACATTTATTGATTTTTCAAAATTAAGCATACCTATAGTTTTTGGGGCGTTGGGATTTAGCTCAGTTGGTAGAGCGCTGCGCTGCAGTCTCTGAGGTCCTGAGTTCAATTCCCAGCACCGCAAAAATGGGAGAAGGGCCTGGCAATCCACTCCCAAGGCAATCCCGAAACAATATGCCATTGAAAACCTTATGAGGGTCGCTATGAGTCAGATACCTACTCGACGGCACCTAACAACAACAACATAGGTTTTTTTGGGGGGGGCAGGGGCGGGGTGTTGTGGGGCTGAACTTGGCCTTGCGCATGCGCAGCAAATACTCAATTTAGCGCTCCACTGAGCTGCACCTCCAGCCCACTGTACCCCTTTAAATTTTTTTTTTTTTTTTTTTTTTTTTTTTTTTTTTTTTTTTTTTTTTTTTTTTTTTTTTTTTTTTGTCTTGAGACAGGATTTTGCTAAATTATGCAGGCTGTCTCTGGCCTCAAACTTACAATCCTCCTGACTCCGCTTCCCGAGTCTCTGGAATTATAGGTGTGTGCCCTCCACGCCCAGGGCTCACATTTTGTTGTTGTTCAGTGCCGTGAAGTGTAGTCCTACTCAAGTGCTCACATGGAAGTTTTAATCAGAGTCTCCAATCAATATGAAATAATATAAGGAGATGATATAATTCAGGAACAAGTTTGGTACTTTGAGTGTCCTCAACAGCCTCTTTGTGGACAATGTGGGATTCCATTTGACTTTTTGCAGTGTTCTAAAGGTTTCCATTATTACCCTCATACGCTCTGCAAATATGGGAATTTCCAGCTAGGAAAACTTACATTAAGCAGCAGAGTCCTGAAATGCAGATAGATTAGTTGCAATAGGAACCGGGGGAGTTAGAGGAATCTAGAGTAATAGACATCTGTAAAAAGGGCCAGAGCAGCTAGTGTAGAGGTGGTATACTTTCTTACTACCTCCTAACCTGTATGTGATCTAGTAACCTCTTCCAGCAATATAACAAATTCAACTATTTTAAATGTATCATTTCATTGGGCTTATTGATAATTCCATGATTTTTTCTGATAGAACACTTAATTTTATATTTTAAATAATTAAATGCTTGTTTTTGTTAGGTGCCATCAGTCTGTGTCTGACTCATAGCAATCCCACGTACAACAAGTGAAACACTATTGTTGTGGTTCTCTGCTATTCATAGGCTTTTCTATGGCTGAGCGTATTTTGAAAGTGTGTTGTCGGGTCCTTCTCCCAAACCTACATCATCTGGTGTTCCCAGGCAGTCTCCCATCCAACTACTCATCAGGACCCTGCTTAGCTTCCGAGATCTGACAGGATCGGATGCCACAGTGCTACAGCTGCAGGCAATTACATGCTAGTTCAATTTAGTTCAACCAGCACTTACTAAATATAACATGCTACGTGCTGCCGATGAGAAAGGAAAAAGAAACCAATATTTATTGAGTACCCACTCCACAGTTAGAATGTGGTAGGCACATGGCATTTGAGGTAGATACAATTATTCTCATATAATTATTTTCACACTGGCCTCATGTTATTTTTCAAACACATAGATATCTGCTGTCCCAGGGCCTTTGAACTTGCTATTTCCTTTAGAACGTAATAATCTTCCTCTGAAAAATCTGTACAGTTATTTATTATTCTGATGCAATCTGATAAATACTTGCTCTTTGATCATCCTGTTGAAGATGTAACTCTCTCCCCATCACATAGCCCTCTTATTTGCTTTATTTTTTTCTTGTGGCTCTTATTGCCATTTAAGTTATTATTTACTTCATTTATTGTTTTCCTGCCCCAATTTGAGGGCAAGAATTTTTGCCTGTTTTATTCACCAGGGCACATCTAGCCCTAGAGCACTATTTGATTCATAGTAAGTGCTGAATAAATATTTATTGAATGAATGAACTAAAGCTCAGAGCTAAGTAACTTGCCCAAGGATAAGAAAACGGCAACAATGGTTACCAAAACACAGTTAGGGAGGAGGAATTCATTGACAGTAGGGTAACTATTGGTAAAACAATGTATATTTCAAAGATATGAGGACAATAAGAAATTTCCAGCATATAAAAATGAGTAGCATTTGAAGAGATAGAAATACTTAATACCCTGATTTGTGTACACATTAGATACATGTACTGAACTACCATAATGCACCCCATGAAGACATACAAATATTATATCTCAAGAAAAATAATAAAAAGAATTGGAACTTCACTTTAAAATAAAACCCAGAGTCTCCAAGGTTGGTGCTAGAACAATAACCTCTTAGATGAGGCTTGTTGGATCAATCCTATGTCTCTGAGATTTTTCATTGCCACCACAATTCTGACCTCTAGGGAACTGTTTCACCCTTGCTAGTATGGCCTGGTTGTGTACATAGAGTCCTTGTTTATACAACTAGCATTGCACAGCTTAGATGACTCTAAAGGTGAAATAATTCATTATTAGAGGGCAAGGGACAATGCAAGTTAATTACAAATTAACTTGGAAATATATAATCTAATTAAAGGATTTTTGCTTATTCTTCAGGATGCATGGGTAAGTTTTGTGAAGGTGCAACGCTGGGAATTGTTGCCTATTAATCTCCCCTTGCCTCCTTCCACTTTCTGATAGGAGCTTCATGGAGCATGAGTTGCTGTTCAGTTAGGAAGGTATTTCTTCTCATAAGAGTTTGCATATTCTGTGTCAGGGACCAGATGTCATCCAGCCCCAGGACCAAGGCTTATTCTAATGTGAAGCATTTAGAGCCTGTGAAAGAGTTCAGACAGGTGTTAGAGAGAATGCTTTTCCCATCACTTGCCCATCAGAGCAATTATCTTCTGTCATTCACCTGGCCTCTTTCATCTCCCCCTAAATAATCTTCTCAGGACATTGGAGTGACATCTAGTTCATGATTTGGGAGAGAGAAGTGGCCTTCCGAGTCCTCTCTCTTTGAGACCTGCCTATCTACAGTGAGTGCTGTTTGTAATCTGCTTTCTGCCACACAGCAATCTTAGCCCCTGCAGTGGAGGCTTTTGCGCCTCTATCTCTGGGGCGCAAGTTCAATTCAGGGATGTCAAAGATCCAAACTATCCCCTTCAGTATACGCAGTGTGATAAAACGATACGGTGAATGTTTTAATTGAAAAAAATTATAATAGTCTTCCTCAGAATACTCTCCTTGGTATCAAACACACTATTCCATCGTTCTTGCCACTTTCTGAAGCAGTTCTGGAAGTCCTTTTTCATGAGTGTCTTTAGTTCCACTGTCATGGCTGCCTCCATATCCTGCATTGGTTCAAAACGTTTATCTTTCCCAGTCATTTTCACCTTGGGGGAAGAGCCAGAAGTTGCATGTTGCCAGATATAATGAACAGGGTAGATGAGGACACACTGAAATGTTTTTATTTGGGAGAAATTGCCTTACCAGAAATAATGCGTGGCATGGAATGTTGTCATGATGGAGGATGAAACTAAAGACACTCATGACTTCCAGAACTGCTTCAGCAAGTA
This sequence comes from Pedetes capensis, assembly GCA_007922755.1. Classification (NCBI taxonomy): domain Eukaryota; kingdom Metazoa; phylum Chordata; class Mammalia; order Rodentia; family Pedetidae; genus Pedetes; species Pedetes capensis. The sequence goes on from VMDO01003773.1 coordinate 5,889, forward strand.
GCAAGAATAATGGGGTAAGTGTGTTTGAAGCCAGGGAGAATATTTTAACAGGAATTAGTGGCAATGTGTCTTTTACTGTAACAATTTTTAGAAATTTAAACATTCACTATATTTTTTATTATACCTTATTGCTTTATCCGTAACAGAGAGAGTATTTTTATCCTATTTGTCCAACTCCTGTGTTCATTTCTCACTTGGTTCCTAACTGAGGTGGGCACAAAGGATTATTATTGGGCCCTTCAAACTTCAAATAAGTACATAGATAAATTATAATATGAGCTACAGTAACATAGTCTGTTACAGTAACATACAGTAATGTAGTCTGCATTGGACAGACAATGCCACATAACAAACAAGATACAAAACTCTCAATGACTTAACACATGCTACAGTCCAGGGTGAGCTGGTTCTCCTCCTCCACCTGTAGCTCTGCTATCTAGATGAGGCTTCCAGGGCCACTGCAACGAGGAAAGAGAAAGATGGAGGGGGCACACTCACTCTTAGATGCATTGCCCTGGCAGGGATACCAAGTCCTCCTGCTGAACATAGACATGACTCAGAAGGATCCGGGAAGGTTTAAGGCAGCAAAGTGGGACACCAAGGGGTTGAGTGGTATCAAAAGAATACTTTTCCTATTTCATAGTTTTGCTGAAACCATTCTGTCTGAAATTTATGTGCTCAATCTCTTCACAATCCAATGCCACCAAGCCATCTACAACTTCACTTACTGCTCTAGTTGAGTTTTTTTGTTGAGTAACCAGTATGCATCTTACTGAGGATCTTCAGAAGCCAACAAGCTCATTGTTATGTTGCATATTTATTGTCTTTATTTCATGGTGTACTATAGTTAATAGTTCTAGAAGAGAGACTCTTGAGTCCACAATATTTTTGGTTGCTTTGAACCTTTTGGCACTCTAAATCAGCAATCCCCAAACTTTTTCTTTCCAGGGACCAGTTTTGTGGAAGACAATTTTCCCACAGACCTGGGGTGTCGTTGAGGCAGTGCTGCCAGCGATGGGGAGCAGCTTGTTTGCCCTGCCACTCATCTCCTCTGTGTGGTCCAGTTCCTAACAGCCATACCAGTCTGTGGCCCAGGGGAAGGAGGCCCCTTCTTTAAATCACCTCAAATATAGCACTGTCACTCCCACTACACTGCCCCAGATAGGATTTCTTTCAGTACAAGCCATCTAATGTACTGTATGTCATATGTACTCTCTTAGAATTAACCAGCTGGTATTTTTTAGTTTCTTTTCTAGAAAGAGAATCCAAGATCTTTCTAGGCCTAAGAGACAATGGGGAACTCCAGATAGGTAAGGCAATATTATATGGTCTTGTTTGCTATGATTATCTTTGTTATGTAAAATTGATAAATGTTATTCTTGCCTGCCTATTAATCCTACATCCCAGGTGCAACTACTCACCTGGATCCACTGAGCCAGTATTTTCACCTCATTAAACTCAATACATGGAAAGCTGACCCTCAGATAGTGGTTCCCAACATTTTATGGTTATTAGGATTTTCAGTATTGACTGATGCCTGGATCTCACCCCTGGAAATCCTGGTTGGTTTGGTGTGGGGTGCAGCTTTGGGGGCATTAAAGCCTCCCAGATGCCTTCTAATAAGAGAAAGGTTTTAGAACCACTGCCCCAGGGTGTGACTCCATGCTTCTTTGAAATTCTTGTGTTGAGCCTACAGATCCACCTTTGCTCCCTATAACATCCTGTCCTGCTGTCTCCAAGTCTTTGTTTAGAGCATACTTGTTCTCTGGGTCTCTAGTAGGCTGGACCCTCAGTCCCTCTATGCTTGGCTGTAGGGTGCCCTTTTTGCTTCTTTGGCTCCTGAGTAAACCCTGAGTTTTTAAAGGCAGTTTTCAGAAAAATTGAGCAGAAAGTACAGAGAGTTCCAATATTTACCACCCCTACCCCCAGTTTCCCCTATTACTCATGTCTTGCATTAATGTGTTACAATTGTTACAATTGATGAGCAAATATTGATGTATTAGTCAACTGTTGTTGCTATAACAGCAAAATCAACCCAAACAAACTTATGGGGGAAGAGGTTTATTGGGAGCTCACAGTTAGAGAATCAGCTCACAATGGTGGCAGGGGCAGACAGCAATGTCAAGGCATGGTGGACCAAGAAGAGAGAGAGACCAGTGCTGTGAGTCCAGGGTAAAAACCTCTAATGTCCCACCCCCAGGGAGCTACTTCCACAACACAAAAATCTTACCTCCCAAAGTCTCATAACCTTCCAGAACAGTGCCACCAGCTGGGGACTGAATGTTAAAGCATATGACCTTTGGGGGACACTTTATATTGGAACCAAGACACTTGACATACTATTAACTACAGTAAATAGTTTATATTAGGTTTCACTTTTTCTGTTGTACTGTTTTGTGCATAATGTCTTAGAGTCATCTTTATAGTTTCGTATAGAATACTTTCGATGTTCTAAAAATCCCCTGTGCTCTACCTATCTACTTCTTTTTCTCCCTCTCCACTCTTGGAACCCCTGGCAACCACTGATTTATTTACTATATCAATAGTTTTGCCTTTTCCAGAATGCAAATAGTTGGAATTATGCATATGATTTCAGAATGGCTACTCTCAGTAATAGGCATTTAAGATTTCTCTATGTCTTTTCATAGTTTGATAACTCATGTCTTTTTAATGTTATGAGCTGGGGTTTAGCTCAGCTGGTAGAGTGCCACTCTGCACTAAGGTTCTGGGTTCAATCTGCAGCACTACAAAAGTGGGAGAAGTACCTGGCAGCCCCCTCTTGAAACAATCCTGAAAACAATCAGCCATTGAAAACCCTATGAGTGTCGCTATGAGGTGGACTCAACTCTACAGCACCTAACAGCAACAACAACCATGTATTTTCATAGCTTGATATCTCATATCTTTTAAATGTTGTAGTCCATTAACTTGAGTAATGTTATATTGTATGGATATACCACAGTTTATCCATTCACCCACTGAAGGGCATCTTGGTTATCAATATTTGGCACTTACGGATAAAGCTTCTGTAAACATTCATGTACAGGTTTTTTTGTGGCCATGTTTTCAACCTCATTTGGGTAAATATCTAGGATATAAGTACAATTACTGAATGATATGGTAAGAATATATTTAGCTTTGCAAAGGAGCCGTGAAGCTGTCTTCCAAGATGATTGTACCATTTTTTGTTCATACTGACAATGAAAATTCCAATTTTTCCACATCCTTGTCAGCATTTGGCATTGTGAGTGCTTTGGATTTTAGCCATTCTAATAGATGTGTAATAGTCTCTCATTGTTTTAATTTGCAATTCCGTAATGACATAATTTGGGCATATTTTATATCCTTGTGTGTACATTTTATTTGGTAAAGTATCTGTTCAGATCTTTTGCCCATTTTAAGTAGGATTGCATCTTTTCTTGTTGATTAGTTTTAAGTGTTCTTTGTATGTTTCGGATAGCCTGCAGCCATAGCACTGTGGCCTCCAATCCTGTCAGATCTCAGAAGCTAAGCATGGTTGGGCCTGGTTAGTACTTGGATGGGAGACCCCCTGGGAACACCAAATACTGCAGGCTTAGGAGAAGGACCTGGCAAGCCACTCCCAAAAATCAATCCACCATTGAAAACGCTATGGATAGCAGAGAACCATTAACAATAGTGTTTTGTCGGTTGTGTGTAGGGTCGCTATGAGTCGGATGCTGACTTGATGGCCCTTAACAGCAATGTTTTGGATACTAGTGCTTTATCAAGTATGTGTTTTGCAAATATTGTCTCTTAGTTTGAGGCTTGAAATCTTTCTGTCTTAGCAATGTCTTTCACAGAGCAAAATTTTTTTTTGTTGTTGTTGTTTGCAGTACTGAGGGTTGAACCCAGGGCTTCGCACTTGCATGCTCTGCAAGTGCTGGACCACTGAGCTGCACGCTCAGCCCATTTTTTTACTTTTTGAGATAGGGTCTTGCTAAATTATGCAGACTGCCTCTAGTCTCGAACTTGCGATCCTCCTGCCTCCGCCTCCCAAACCGCTGGGATTACAGGCGTGAGCCACTGCGCCTGGCTAGAGCAAAACATTTAATTAAATCCAACAAACTGAATTTTTCTTGTTTTCATTTTGCTTTGGTATTGAACCTACCAGGAGTGTCAAAAAAGGTATATGATCTTAAATGTTATTTATGTATTACTTTTTGAAGTTGAATTGAATTTTGGTAACAATGTATAGTATGACATTCTGGATTATATTCTCACTATCACATTAGAACAGGGAGAGGATGTGTTTTTCTGTGTTTGTCTTGTTTTGTTTGCATTACTTGGGGATTGAACCCAGGGCCTCGCACATACTTTGCAAGTGCTCTACCATTGGGCTGCTCCTCCAGCCCATTTTTAATTTTTTGTCTTGAGATAGAGTCTCACTAAATTACACAGGCTGCTTCTGGCCTCGAACCAGCGATCCTTCTGTCTCCACCTTCCAAGTAACTGAGATTATAGGTGTGAGGCACTGCGCCTGGCTAGGATGTGTTTTTAAAACAGTAAAATGGAAAGTTTTCATCCCAAGATGTGTATAAACTCATCACCAAATCCAAAGTCACCTGGATTTTCTTCTTGTTTTTTTTTTCCATAAAATTCCTAGGAGTTTTATAGTTTTGCATTTAAGTCTATATCTTGAGTTAAGGTTTGTGACAGGTGTAAGGTCTGTGTCTAGGTACTCTGACTCCTGTTTTATTTATATGTGGATGTGCAGTTCCAGGACAATTTGTTGAAAAGACTATTCTTTCTGTTTGGATTGTTTTCAGTCTTTTGTATATATATATATGTGTGTGTGTGTGTGTGTGTGTGTGTGTGTGTGTGTGTGTGTGTCTGTATATATATATATATATATATATATATATATATATATATATATATATACACATAAGGCTGGAGAGGCAGGCACTCTTGGTCAAAACTGTGGAGGACCTTGTAAACTAGATGAAAGAGGTGGAGGACTTGGGAGTTTAATCTAAAATCAGTGGGTACCTATGAAGTGTCTTGAACAAGTTGGTGACTTGATCAGATTTGCGTTTAGGAAGATGACTCTGGCAGTCATGTGGAGAAAGGAGTGGGTGGGATGGGAGTATGGCGAAAAGAAGTAGCAAAGTGCACACAGTTTGATACAATGAGCAAAAGACAGGGAGTAGGGATATTAATTAATATTTCTAATAATGACTCTGGCTGATGTTTACAGGGCATAGAAAGAAAGAGTACATCCAAAAATATAGACAAAGTTAAAAAGGAGAAAGAAAAGAAATGAAAACCCAAGGGCCTATTAAAAGGATGCACTCAATTATTTGGAAATTTCAGTTATATGCAAAACTGTGTCACTGAGGTACCTATCTGGGCCTTCTTTTGCACTCCTTACCCATTCTAGAAATATTAATTACTCCCCAACATGACTTTCCATTTCTACCCAAGCATACTTGGTTCAAGACTTGATTATTCTCATTTCCTATTGTTACCCCAACATGGCATGTGCTTCATTTCTGGCAATCTGTGCCTTTTACTTTCTTCCACGAAGGCTTTTCAGGTTAATATTATGCTGATTTCCTCTTTGTTCTTTACCTTTTGCCTTTTTGTTTTTGTTGTTAGGTGCCATCGAGTCGGTTCTAACTCACAGCTGCCCTATGTACAACAGAACGAAACACTCCCTAACACTATGCCACACTTGCCACTATGTCAGTGCTTCTCTGCTATTCATTGGGTTTTCAATGGCTGGTTGTTTCAGGATTGTTTCAGGAGTGGGCTTCCAAGTCCTTCTCCCATTTTGAGGGTGCTGGGGATCTAACCCAGGGCCTTAGAGAGTGCAGAGCAGCGCTCTACCAACTGAGCTAAATCCCAGCCCAATTTCATAGAGCTGTTGAGACTAAATGAATTTATCTGTGAAACATTTAACACACTGCCTGGTATGCAGTAAATATTCCACAAGTAGTAATTATTTACATTATTTTGTTACTATTTTATTTTCTGACCATCTGATACAGGGCTTCACTCAAAATGGAAGCGTAGCTCAGATTGTTGGCCCATTTAATGCCCACCTGCCTATAAAGAACACTGTTCCTTTCATGATGCCAGAAACAGAACTAAGTTATCTCCAACAGGTTCATTTTTGGTCACTACTTTTTAAGACAATAGATTAAATAGGCTTACTTTATTCTTATTTTAACTCCTATGGTTTATCTCTTCCTGATGTCTGAAAATTGCAAAATTCTGTGACAGAGATAATTCTTGAAATGAAGCAAAATCCACATAGAAGTTTTTGATAACCATTTCTAAGATGTTCATAAGGAGTGAATTTTTTTACTATTTTATTTTAATAGAAGACTTTTTTGGGGAAATCAAGATCCTATTTGCCCTATTTCTGAGAATGCTTTGAAGGCTCAGCTGACCAAGAGACTCGAGAGCCTTGCTCAGCCCAGGAAGATCTCCCGCCACTATGTACCTAACAGGTTAGTGCTCATGTGTTACCCAGTAAGCCATACAGAGAACCCAGGCCTTGTATCTAAGAGCCATACATTGTTCAATCTGCAGTCAAAATCTATTGAAGATTACGGATTTTATATGTTTCCAATCTCACACTATAGCCAAACTTTTCCAGAGCAAGACTTAACATTTATCCTCACAGACTTGTATTATATTTCATAATGCTTTGGCCTATGAAGATTTTTTTCTGAATAAAGTAAGGTTGTTATAAAGGAGTTATCTTTCCGCCTGGAGCTAGGGGTTGAACCGTGGGCCTTGCACATGGTCAGCAAGGGTTCTACCACTTGGCCACGCTCCCAGCTCCAAGATGTTTCTGAAGTTAGGAAAACATTTCCTCAAGATATCTTTAGGGAATTCTACAGGAGCTGCTAATTTTTCAAGATAGGACCTCCAATTTTAGTATTGTTGTTAGGTGCCATCGAGTCTGGTGTCCGACTCATAGCAACCGTAGGTATAACAGGCAAAACACTTGTCAGTGCTTCTTTGCTATTCTTAGGATTTTCAATGGCTGATTGTTTTGGAGAGTGGGTTGCCAGGTCCTTCTCCCAGGCCCATAGCACCTGATGTTCCCAGGTGGTCTCCCATCCAAGTACTAACCAGGCTACACCCTGCTTAGCTTCTGACATCTGAGGGAATCAGATACCACAGTGGTATGGCTGCAGGTCAATTTTAGTATTAGAGACATTTTAGATGTTGAAGGAATATCAGAAATCTCCCATTCAGACTCCCTTAGAAGACTGGCTGCTCTCTTCTGCTCCCAGCTTTTGCTGTGGCGTGGGCAATATTCTGTCCATACCTTCCCTCCTGTCCTCCTCACTTTGCCTCTCAATAGCCTTTGTGGGTTCCTTTCCCTTTGCTGGTGTTGCCCAGTATCCTGTCCTTGGCATCTTTCTCTTCTTGCTCTAAACTCCTCCCATGAGTGAGGTTGTCCTTGCATATAGATTTTGTTTCCCTTCTTGTGACAATGACCTTCAAATCATTATCTCCTCTCTCCTTACATCAGACTTATAGGCTTTCCCTGTCAGATGGTGCCACAGTAATTCCACCTCATTATGTTGAAACAGAACAGAGCTCCTCTTTAATCTAATGTTGATTGACTTGGCTACTTGTTTTAGAATGACATTTATAGGCTACAATCATGGGTTCATTTGTTTGCTTTAAAAAGTTTATTCAAGAATACTAATTCAGCTGGGCGTGGTGGCACACGCCTATAATCCCAGCGGCACGGGAGGCGGAGGCAGGAGGATCGCAAGTTCGAGACCAGAGGCAGTCTGCGTAACTTAGCGAGACCCTGTCTCAAACAGTAAAAAAATGGGCTGGGGGTGCAACTCAGTGGTTCAGCACTTGCAAAGCATGCAAGTGCAAGGCCCTGGGTTCAACCCCCAGAACCGCAAAAAAAAAAAAAAAAAAAAAAAAAAAAAAAAAAAAAAAAAAAAAAAAAAAAAAAAAAAAAAAAAAAAAAAAAAAAAAAAAAAAAAAAAAAAAAAGAATACTAATTCAACAATTTTTTACATCCCTGAATGGATGAAAGTCATTGTTCTTAGTCTGAACAAAAGAATCCCAATTGCACATTGTTAATTTCTTCTTCTTTCTCGAAAATATATGAATGATTTTTTTCCATGTTTGGTGGCATTTTACTATTATGTTTGATGCTGTTACCATTAAATATCATTCAGCAAATGTACTGGGATAGGTGATGCAGTGATAAAGCCAAGTAAGAGACAACTGTTGCTTTTACTGGGTCTATCATTTATTAGGAAGGATGTACAGCTGGGGTTTAGCTCATGTGGTAGGGTCCTGCTCTGTAGTCTCTCAGGCCCTGGGTTCAATCCCCAGCACCACAAAAAAAAAAAAAAAAAAGAAAAAGAAAAGAAAAAGGGAGAAGGATGTGGCAGGAAGGGTGTGCAAGCTAAAGTAAAAAGTCCACTTTTTTTTTTTTGAGTTCAACAAAGGAGAGATTAAGCGGGATGTGGTGGTGCATGATTTTAATCACAACACTGAGATGGCTGAGGCAGGAAGATTATAAATTCAAAACTATGCTGGACTATATAGCAAGCCCAGGCCAACCTGGCCTACATAGTTGGCCTGTATTATAACCAAGGGAAAAGAGGAGAGAGAGAGAGAGAGAGAGAGAGAGAGAGACAAAGAGAGACAGAGAGACAGATAGGGAGAGAAAGAGAGAGAGAGACAGAGACAGAGACAGAGACAAAGAGAGAATGAGAATGAATATTTATTTGGGAGGGATTGAGGGGGAGAAAAATAAAGGCTGAATTTTAGCTATCCGCAGTCTCTCTTCCTAAAGATATTCTAAAATTTCTTCCAGAAAAAGTAAGATCAAATTATATGTATATTTACCTATATGTATCTTTTGCCTTATTTTTGATTTAAAAAAGTCATCTTTTTGCATATGTTGTGTTTGTGGTTCCCTCTGGTAAAATTTTTGATTTTTATCTATTTAAAACTGTGCTCCTCAAACTTGAGCCATTAATAAACTACCTTCACAAGTATTGTGTACCATTAAATTATTTAGCATTTGAATTTAAACTTACATGTGTCTACTACAACCCTTAACATACTATTCTCTCCTTCCAAATTCACTTAATTCACTCAAGTGCCACTCAAAACCACCTCAAATATGATCTATGGTATGTGTGCATCATATTCTGCTTCATATTGTTTTAGACTTTTCCTTTTTAAAATTACTATTATACTGAATTTCTGTATTAGATAAGCTTTCTATTGCTGTGACAAATATCCAAGAAAAACCACTTAAAGGAAGGAATTACTTATTTTTGCTCGTATCTTCAGAGGTTTTCGTTCACAGTCCTCAGATTTTGCGCCCATCGTGAGTCAGAACGTCATGGCAGTAGAAGCACGTGGCAGAGGCTGCTGACCCCATGGCAGTCAGGAAGTAGAGAGAGAGAGAGAGAGGAGAGAGACAGACAGACAGAGAGACAGACAGACAGACAGACCGACAGACAGACAGACAGAAAGACAGGAAGGGGCCAGGAGTAAGATGCCTCCAAGGACTCACCCCCAGTGACTTACATCCTCTAGCTGGGTCCTACCTTGTAATGTTTTCACCACTTCCCAAATAGCACCACCAGCTGGGGACCCAGGTTTCACCACCTGAGTCTGTGGGGGACATTCAAACCATATCAATTCCCTACTATATGTTGTTGTTGTTGTTAGGTGCCGTGGAGTTGGTATCCGACTCATAGCGACCCTCATAGGGTTTTCAATGGCTATTTTTCGGGATTGCTTTGGGAGTGGATTGCCAGGCCCTTCTCCCAATTTTGCGATGCTGGGAATTGAACTCGGGACCTCAGAGACTGCAGCACAGCGCTCTACCCACTGAGCCAAATCCCAGCTCCCTACTATATAGCAAGGATATATTTTAAAAGGCAATAAAAAAAATCTCTTATAGGTCTGTAACTCAGATAAACTATTTACATTTTGTCATATTTTCTTCTAGTTTATATGTGTATTTTTATATGTAGTATACCTACATATTTTTGAGATAATAAATGAATTTTTGAGATAATAAATATATAATTTATACAGTGCTTTTTCCCACTTAAACTCTTTCTCAACTTTTTAAAGGAAGATTAGATAATTTATCAAGTGGGTAATTCTATTAGAGATTTAGAATATTTCCAAAATTTTGTACTATATATTAAACACTGTAATGAATAAACTTATTTCTGTATGAAACATTCATGATATTTTAATTATACCCATGGGCTTGATTACCATGAAGTAATTACTACATCTAAAGGTGAAAATGTTATTAAGCCTTTTTATACACATTGCCAGTCTGAGGTCCTATGTGTGCTAAACACATGCTCTACCACTAAGCTAAACTTTCTGCCTGCCAGTTTGCTTTTGTTAAGTGTTAATTGAATGACTAAGCTTTCTGTTAGGTTGGCTTTTCAATAAAGACTGTGGAGGAAAGAGAGAAGGAGGAAGATAAGGAGAGGTGGCAGTGGAGGTTAAAATAACCAGAAAAAGGTGAAGGTACTATTATTCACCTGATGTTTGGTTTCTAAGAGAAGGTAGCCATTTTTCTATCTCTTTCAATATACTTTAGTCAAGTCAGCAACTTTTTCTGAAAAAGGCCAGAAGATAGGGTTAGCCTTATAGTCTCTGCTGTAGCTACCAAACTCTGACATTATAGTGCAAATGTAACCATGGACATTATGCAAACTGAGTATGTTTGTGTCCCAATAAAACTTTAAAATTTTTGCATCTATATTCATGAGAGATATTGGCTTGTACTTTTCTTGTAATATCTTTGACTGGTTTTGTTATGACAGTAAAGATCCTCATAAGATCAACTGGGAAATAGGGACTGGGAATTTAGATCATTGATAGAGGACTTACCTAGCATGCTCAAGGCCCTGAATTTTAAAACTTATTGTTGTAAAGCTGCTCACAGATTTTATTTTCATTTAATACCTGCCCAAGCTCCAGTGATGATCTCCCTTCCCATTTCTGATACTGATAGGTTGTGCCCTCTCTTTTTTTGCTAATCCTGTGGGCTAGAGATTGATCAATTTTTGGTTTCATTGATTTTCTCTATTATGCTACTTCTTCCAATTTCATTGATTTCTCTTCTGCTCTTTATTATTTCCTTTCTTCGCTAGCTGTGGTGTTCATTTGCTTTTCTTCTCCCAGTTTCTTAAGGTGGAAACTGAGATCACTATTTTGAGAACTTTGCTCTTTTCTAACAGTCATTTAGTGCTATTCATTTCCTTCTATGTATTATTTTAGCTGAATTCCACAAATGTTATGTTATTTTCATTTAGTTTGAAGTACTTTTTAAAAAATTATTATTACTGTTTTTTGAGATCAGGTTTTGCTCTGATGCCAAGGTTGGCCTCAAATTCCTGGGCTCTAGTAATCCTCCCGCCTCAGCCTCCTAAGTAGCTGCAGTTATGGGTATGTGCCATCATGCCAGACCAAAATAGCTTTTTAGTACCTTTTTTAATGTCATGTTTGAGCCATAAATATTAAATGTGTATTATTTAGCTTCCAATATATATCAGGAACTTTCCAGATATCTTCTTGTTATTGATTTTTAACTTAATTCCAGTTCTGATTAGAAAATGTACATTGCATAATTTTAAACCTTTCACAATTATTGAAACTTATTTTACTCTTCAGAATATAATCTATCTTGATAAGTGTTCCATTTACACTGGAAAAGAATATATTTTGCCCTTTTTGGGTGAAGTGTTCTATAAATGTCACTTAGGTCAATGTGGTTGTAAATGTTGTTCAAGTCTACATCCTTACTGATCTTCTGTTTACTTACTTTCTCTACTAGTTGCTGAGTAGGGGGGTTAAAACCTCTGACCATAATAGTGGATTGTCTCTTTCTCTTTGTAGTTCTATCAGTTTTTACTTTATATCCTTTGAAGCTCTATTATCAGATGCATACAAATTTAGAATTACACTGTCTTAATGAATTTACCCCTTTATTGTTATAAATTGACCTTCCTTATCATTGGTCAAATATATTTTGCTCTGAAATCTACTTTGATGTTGATATAACTATGATGGCTTTCTTTTCTTTAGTGTTAGCATGACATGTTATTTTTTACCCTTTTACTTTCACTTAGGTTCTTTTGTTTGTGTATGTGTATGGGGTTGAGGATCAAACTCATTGAATCTGCTCTCATCCCTTTGCATTTTGTTTCTCTCTCTGTCTCTATTAATATTTTTCTCCTGCATGGTATATTGTACTATTCATATCAGCTAGGTATTTTTCATCTCACACATTGTAGTTTTCATCTCATACATTACGGTTTCATCTGGAGTTCAAATGTGGCATTTTTGTTTCTTGTTTCTACTTAACATGTTCAATCCTTACTCTTCTTTCCTGAACACATGGTATATAGCTATTTTAATATTTTTACCTACTAATTTCATAATATGAGTATAATTAGGTGCTCTGATATTCCCTTTCTTAGAAGTGTTATCAATAATTTGTTATGATTCACACAGTCAAATGCCTTTGCATAGTCAATAAACATAGATAGACATCTTTCTGATATTACCTGCTTTCAGCTAATATCCACCTGACATCAGCAATGATGTCCCTAGTTCCCCACCTTCTCCTGAATCCGGCTTGATCTTCCAGTAATTCGCTGTCTTTATACTGCTGCAGTCACTTCTGAATGATATTTAGTAAAATTTTGCTTGTGTGTGATATTAATGATGTTGTCCAATAGTTTCCACATTCAGTTAGATCCCCTTTTTTGAGAATAGTCACAAATACGGATCTCTTCCAGTCATCTGGCCAGGTATCTGTTTTCCAAATCTTTTGGCATAAACAAGTGAGGATCTCCAGTGCTGCATCTGTTTGTTAAAACATCTCTATTGGCATTCCATCAATTCCTGGAGATTCGTGTTTCATCAATTCTTTCAAGGCAGCTTCTATGTCGTCTTCAGTACCATTGGTTCCTCTTCATATGCAACCACTTGAAATGGTTGGTCATCTACCAATTCATTTTTTGCATAATGACTCTGTATATGCCTTCCATCTTCATTTGATGTTTCTTGCATTGTTTAATATTTTCCCTGTAGAATCTTTCACTATTGCCACTTGAGGCTTGAATTTTTTCTTCACTTCCTTAAGCTTGAGAAATACAGAGTATGTTCTTTCCTTGTGGTTTTCTGTCTCCAGCTCTTTGCACATGTTATTATAATATTTGTTTTGTCTTCTTGAGCTGCCTTTTGAAATCTTCTGTTTAGTTCCTTAACTTCATCATGTCTTCCTTTTACTTTAGCTGCTCTGCGTTCAAGGACAAGTTTCAGGGTCTCTTTTGACATGTAATTCGGTCTTATTTTCCTGTCTTTTTAATAACCTTTTGCTTTCTTCATGAATGATGTCTTTGATGTCATGCCACAACTCATCTGGTCTTCTATCATTTGTCTAATGCATTAAACCTGTTCTTGAGATGGCCTCTGAACTCAGGTGGGATATATTCAAGGTCATACCTTGACTCTTGTACACTTGTTCTATTTTTCTTCAGTTTCAGTTTGAACTTGCGTATGAGAAATTGATGGTCTGATCCACAATCAGCACCTGGTCTTGCCCTGACATTTGATATGGAGTTTTTTCATCATGTCTTTCCACAAATATAATCACTTTTGTTCCTGTATGTTCCATCTGGTGAAGTCCATGTGTATAGTCACTGCTTATGTTGGTGAAAAATATATTTTCAATAAAATCGTCATTGATCTGACAAAATTCTATCATGTGATCTCCAGCATCATTTCTGTCACAAAGACCATATTTTCCAATTACTGAGACTTCTTTGTTTCCAACTTATGCATTCCAGGCACTAGTAATTATTAGTATGTCCTGATTGCATGTTTGATCTATTTCAGATTGCAGAAGCTGGTAGTAATCTTCCCTATTTTCATTTGTGGCTTTAGTGGTGGGTGTGTAAATTTGAATAATAGTCATATTAACTGGACTTCTTTGTAGATATATGGATATTATTCTGTCACTGACAGTATTGTATTTCAGGACAGATCTTGAGATGTCTTTTTTGATGATGAATGCCACCCCATTTCTCTTTAATTTGTCATTCCCAGCATAGTAGACCATGTGGTTATCTGACTCAAAATGGCCCATGCCAGTCCATTTTAGTTCACTGATGCCTAGAATATCAATTTTTATGCACTCCACTTCTCTTTTAACGATTTATATTTTTCCTAGATTCATACTATGTACATTCCATGTTCCAGTTATTAATGGATGTTTACAATTGTTTCTCCTCATTTTGAGTCCTGCCTTATCAGCAAATGGAGGTCCCTGGGGCTTTACTCCATTTCTATCATCAAGATAGACTCTACTTTGAGGAGGCAACTTTTCCCCAGTAGTCTTTTGAGTGCCTTCCAACCTGGGAGGCTCATTTTTCAGCACTATATCCAACAGTGTTTCTTTGCTATTCACAGGGTTTTCAATGGCTAGTTGTTTTGGAAGTGGTTTGCCAGTGCCTACTCCCTAGTCTGTCTTAGTCTGGAAGCTCAGCTGAAACCTGTCCACCATGGGTGACCCTGCTGGTATCTGAGATACCAGTGGCATAACACCTAATTGTACTCATGAGGAATCTGTACATAAACAACAAAGTAATTGTTTGAATAGAAGGAAACTGCCTGGCTTAAAGGTGAGAAAGGTGTGCATCAAGGCTGTATACTTTCACCATATCTCTTCAATTTATATGCTGAGCAAATATTCCGAGATGCTGGACTTCATGAGGAAAAGTGTGGCATCAGGATTGGAGGAAGACTCATTAACAACCTGCGTTATGCAGATGACACAACTCTGCTTGCTGAAAGTGAAGAGGATTTAAAACACTTATTGATGAAGATCAAAGAACATAGCCTTCAGTATGGGTTGCAACTAAACAGCAACAAAACAAAAATCCCTACAACTGGGTCAGTATGCAACTTCACAATAAATGGAGAAAAGACTGAGGTTGCCCACGATTTTGCTTTACTTGGTTCTACAATCAACACCTGTGGAAGCAGCAGTCAAGAAATCAAAAGACACATTGCTTTGGGAAAAGCTGTGGCAAAAGATCTCTTTAGAGTATTGAGAAGTAAAGATGTCACATTGAAGAGGAAGGTGCGCCTGACTCATGCCATGGTATTTTCAGTCATATCATATGGTTGTAAAAGCTGGACATTGAACAAGGGAGACAGGAGAAGAGTTGATGCTTTTGAATTATGGTTCTGGAGACAATTATTGTATATACCATGGACTGCCAAAAGAACCAACAGATCTGTCCTAGAAGCAACCAGAGTGCTCTTTGGAAGTAAGGATGGCTAGACTGCATCTTACATATTTTGGACATTTAGTGAGGAGAGATCAATCCCTGGAGAAAGACATCATGTTTGGGAGAGTGGTAGGTCATCAAAAAAAAGGAAAACCCTCTTTCAGGTGGATGACACAGTGTCTGCAACAATGGGCTTAAACATAAATAAGACTGTGTGCCTGGCACAGAATTGGGGAGTTTTTCGATCTGCTGTACATAAGGTTGTTATGAGTTGGGCTCAACTCAATGGCACCTAACAAGAACAATTTTATAGTTCATTTCTGGGTCTGTTTTGAATGATTGATCGTTCTCTTCTCTGCATACCTAGTATATTTGATTATATACTACATAATGTGAATTTTACCTTATTGATTCCTAGAGGGTTTTACATTCCTATAAATATCCTTTTGCTTTGTTTTGAGACAAAGTTACATTATTTCTAATCAGTAATCAGTTTGATCCTTTGAGGTTTTCTTTTTTAAAGCCAGCCTTAATGTGATAAATCCACCTACCATACAACTCATTTTTTAAAGTGTACAATTCAGTGTTTTATGATATATTCACAGGCCTGTATGGCCATCACCAAAATCTAATTTTAGAACATTTTGTCTCTCTTAAAAGAAATACTGAACCCATTACCAATCAATGTTTGTTTCCAAAGGCTACTCTCCCAAGCTGTGTTGTTTTTATTATTGGGTAGCGTCGAGTTGGGTCCAACTCATAGTGACCCTATGTACAACAGAATGAAATACATCCCATGTGCCATGCACATGATCTTTTTTATGGTTAAGCCCCTTGTTGCAGACAATGTGTCAGCCCATCTAGTTGAAGGCCTTTTTTTCCTTGACCCACCACTCTCCCAAACATGATGTCCTTCTCCAAAGATTGACCCCTCCCAACAACATATCCAAAATATGTAAGACACAGTCTAGCCATTATTGCTTTTAAGGATCACTCTGGTTGCCCTTCTTCTAGGACGATCTGTGGGTTTTTTGGCAGTCCATGGTATATTTAATATTTGTCTTCAGCACCATAATTCAAAAGCATCAATTCTTCTCTTGTCTCCTTTATTCAATATCCAGTTTTCACAAGCATATGATGTGACTGAAAATACCAGGGCATGAGTCAGGTGCACCTTTATCTTCAATGTGACATATTTACTTTTCAACATTTTACAGAGGTCTTTTGTAACAGTTTTCCCCAAGCAATACATCTTGATTTTTTGACTGCTGCTTCCACGGAAGTTGATAGTAGAACCAAATAAAAATTTTTTTAAAATCTTGGGCAATCTCAATCTTTTCTCCATTTATCATGAAGTTGCTTACTGACCCAGTTGAAAGGATTTTGGCTTTATTGATGTTGATTTGCAATCCATACTGAAGGCTGTGTTCCTTGATATTCATCAGTAAGTGCTTCACATCCTCTTCACTTTCAGCAAGCAAAGTTGTGCCATCTGCATAATGCAGATTGTTAATGAGTCTTCATCCAATCCTGATGCCACATTCTTTTTCAAAAAGTCCAGCTTCTTGGATTATTTGCTCAACATAGAGATTGGAGAAGTACAGTGAAAAGATACATCCCTGATGTATACCTTTCCTGACTTTAAACCAAGCAGTGTGTCCTTGTTCTGTTTGAATGACTGTCTCCTGGTCCATGTACAGATTCCTCATGAGTACAGTTAAGTGTCTGGTATTCCCATTCTTCACAATGTTATCCGTAATTTGTTGTGATCCACACAGTCCAATGCCTTTGCCTAGTCAATAAAACATAAACAGACATCTTCTGGTATTCTATGCTTTCAGTCAATATCCATCTGATGTCAGCAATTATGTCCCTGGTTCCACAACTCTTCTGAATCCATGTTGATTTTCCTGACTTTTCCTGTCAATATACTGCTGCAGTCACTTTTGAATGATCTTTAGCAAAATTTTGTTTGTGTGTGATGTTAATGATATTGTCTGATAGTTTCCACATTCAGTTGGATCCCCTTTTTTGGGAATAGGCACAAATATGCATCTCTTGCAGTCAGTTAGCCACGTAGTTGTTTTCCAAATCTCTTGGCAAAAACAAGTGAGCACCTTCAGTGCTGTGTCTATTTGTTGAAACATCTCAATTGGTATTTCATCAATTCCTGGAGCCTTGTGTTTCACCAATTCCTTCAAGGCAGCTTCCCTTTCTTCCTTCAGTAACATTGGTTCCTGATTGGATGCAACCTCTTGAAATGGTTGATCATCCACCAATTCTTTTTGGTATAATGGCTGTGTATTCTTTCCATATTCTTTTTATTTTTCCTGCATCATTTAATATTTTCCCTGTAGAATCCTTCACTATTGCCACTTGAGGCTTGAATTTTTTCTTCAATTCTGTATGCTTGAGGAAAACAGAGTGTGTCCTTCCCTTTTAGTTCTCTATCTCCAGCTCTTTGCACATGTCATGATAGTATTTAATTTTGTCTTCTTGAGCTGCCCTTTGAAATCTGTTTAGTTCTTTAACCTTGCCATGTCTTCCTTTTATTTTAACTACAATCCCACCAGCAGTGGATGATGCTTCCAGTATCTTCATGTGCTTACCAGAACTTGTCATTATCTATCTTTTTCATTATAGCCATATTAGTATGTGTGAAGTTTTACTTATTATGGTTTTGATTTGCATTTCTTTAATGACTTTTGATGTTGAACATCTTGTCCTATGCTGTTGCCTATTTGAATACCTTCTTTGGAGAAGTGTCTATCCCAAAGTTTTGCCTGTTTTTGAAGCTTCCTTTTAAGTTTTAAAAAAAATGCCACTGGAGCTGTTTTCAGTCTAGGGATACATGCAGTCCTTAGTATTTTATTGTAACCAGAAGGAGAATCTCTTCCAATAGTTTTCACTAACCAATATAATTTACTTTTTTGTGTGTGTGTGTGTGGTACTGGAGGTTGAACTCAGGGCCTCATGCTTGCATGCTTTGCAAGTGCTGTACCACTGAGCTGCACTCTCAGTGCATTTTTCTACCTGTTGAGATAGGGTTTCACTAAATTATGCAGACTGCCTCTGGTCTCAAACTTGTGATCCTCCTGCCTCTGCCTCCTGAGTTCACTGGGATTACAGGTTTGTGCCACCATGCCTGGCTAATTTACTTCTTAAAAGAGTATTACTTACATTTCATGACATAGGAAATACTTGTGCTATAATATAAAAAAAAGGATAAAATACTCTATATAGTATGATCCTATTTTTATCTTTAAAACTATTTATTCCTTAAACTCATTAAGATCTTTGCCACCTCAAGGCCTTTTTCGTATTCCTTCCTCTGCTTAGAATGCTTTTCCTCACTTTTAAGTGACCAAGACCTTCTGGTCCTATAAATCTGAGCTTTGGTCTCAGCTTTTCCGAGAGCTCTTCTCTGACTACTCTCTTCAGCCTAAGTTTCCACCTTCTCACTAGCCTAGTAGGAACCCTCCATCTCTGCTGCATGACTGATGCCTTTATAGCACTCACAACTGTGTACCTTGCATTTGCATCTCCCAAACCTGAGCGCCAAGAGAGCAGTCACTCTCTTCTCCCCACTATTTGTGTAGTGTCTAACACCGTGGGTGGGGCTCAATATTTTTGAATGTGTGAATAAGGGAAAAAGTACCAAAATTCCAAAATATTACCCATTGTTATCTCTGAATGTGGGCTAATATATATTTTTTGTTTCTGTCAAGCTTTATTTTACAAATTTCTATTATAATTATTTATTTTATAATGATAAAAATGCAATGCTCCCTATATTCAATTAGTATTTGAGTAGCTGCTACATGGATAGAATGGTGAGATTTGGGATTATGGACAATTACAGGAGGAGGAGAAGCATATCAAGGCAGCAACACTACATTCTATCACTAGGCAACATCTGTAAGGAAATCAGACACATGAAATTTAAAATTAATATACAATTTCATTAATAAAATCATGATTGGATAGGGAATTATACTTCTCTTATTTAACCTGTATCAGCAACATGAATGTATTGTTTCCCAGAACACCCATGTACTTCTAGTTGTTGGCAGCATAAGGTTTAAGTGATACGGTCAGTGCATGTTTTTATGGCATTTGGTATTTGCCACTCCCCACTGAGGGAAATTGGAACAATCAAATTTGTCTCTTATTATTATTATTTTGTATCTGTTACCCATGGCGTGGGCCTCTATCCTTTGCCCTGCTTTCCAACAACATCTTGCCTTTGTGCTACTTATTGTTTGCCTAGTCACCTCCTCTTCCTTTCTGTTGTAGTTCCCTTACCTGAGTCTAATCTCTCTAAAGTGACCCATTGTTCAGAAGCTCCTGTCTTCTGTATCCCCAGTCCCCAAACTGAATTACTGTATCCTGTGAAAGACTCCCTCAGGAAATTGCTGAGGTCCACTGCCTGGTTGAGCTCAGTTGTGGATATGGGCGGGGCTGGCCCAGTAGTTCAGTCAGGGCTTGGCATCCTCTAGCCCCCTGAAAAAGATGCAATGGTAGTGTGTCCAGGCCTCAAGGTGGGGTGGTCACAAGCAAGAGAGATACAGGCTTATTCACAGTACAAGGCTTGCACACAGACCGAGGCTTACCGTAGCAATCAGTAGCCAGAGCGCCGGGCAGAGGGATGCACACCCATCGGTGAACATCCTAAAGCAGCAGAGGTGCTTTGGGACATAACAGACTCAGAAGTAGGATGCAGGATGAGTTAATGGTTGGTCTAAACAGTTAGAGTCACTTCCTTTTCCATTGATAGATATATTTTGTTAAGTAAAGATTGAGGGGCATGGGTAATAGGAATAATATTATTTATTATTTATCCTAAATAAAATCTCAGTTAACAAACCTCAATAATGATTAGGTAATCTCTGTGTGTAGCCTGCAGCTGTACCCCACCCAGGCAGGGCTGGGCCTGGTTAATACTTGAATGGGAGACCGCCTGGGAACACCGGATGCTGTAGGCTTGGGAGAATGACCTGGCAATCCATTCCCAAAAAATAATCAGCCATTGAAAACCCTTTGAACATCAGAGAAGCACTGACAATAGTGTTTCATTTGTTGTACATAGGGGTCGCTATGAGTCGAACACAGACTCGATGGCACCTAACAGGAACAACATGCCATTGTTATGGTTTGGACCTTAATTGTCCCCCAAAGTTCATGATGTTTAGTCCCCAGCTGGTGACTATGTCCTGGGAGGTTGTGGAACCTCCCTTTGGTGGAAGTAGCTTCCTGGGGGCAGGTCTTTCTGGGTTCCCTGCACCTGAGGCTCTGCGATCTCTGCTCCTTGCCTGGCCTTGAGGTCATTTGCAACAGGCCCTGTGGCCACTGCCATGCCTGCCATGCTGCCATTATGGACTGATTCTCTTAAGTGTGAGTTCCCAATAAATCTCTTCTCTCATAAGCTTGTTTGGGCTGGTTTTTCTGTTGCAGCAACAAGTGCTGGCTGGTACAACCATGAGTAAGTTAACTTATTCCTAAACTCAAGAGTTCTTTAAGACAAAACAAAGTATTAACGTAATCCATCCTATTAACTAAGAAATACAATAAGAAATTTTTAAAAAATTATTTGTATAGATGCTAGAGAAACCTTTTTTTCTTGAGACTGGGTCTTACTTTGTAACCCAAGCTAGCCTCAAATTCAGTCCTCCTGCCTCAGCCTCTCAGTTACAGGCATGCACTACCACACCTGGAAGTATTTTGTTTTAAAAGCAGCACATTCTCTTTTCATCAGTGTATATTTTCATCCATTTAGAAGGCAAAATTTATTTATTACAGAGAATAATCTGTTTTATACTAAAAGAAACTAACTAAAAACTTGATAACTATAACCATTTTTTTCTTTTTTTTCTTTCTTTCTTTTTTTTTGGGGGGGGGTTCTTGGGGGTTGAACCTAGGGCCTTGCACATACTTTGTAAGTGCTCTACCACTGGGCTGCACCCCTAGCCCATTTAAAACTTTTTTACCTTGAGTCAAGATCTCATTAAATTACACAGGCTGCCTCTGGCCTTGAACTTGCAATCCTCTTGCCTCCACCTCCTGAGTTGCTAGGATTATAGGTGTGAGCCACAAGGCTGGGCTAACTATAACCATTTCTAAAGCAGTTCACTTCTCCCCAAGTGGAAAATAACTCAGCAGCAAACAGGTAAACTGTCATACCTGCTGTCCAAATCTGGGGATCAATGTTGGAGAATATTATGGTAATTTGAATTCATGTATGTTTTATTCACCTCTTTCTTCTTTTATGACTTCCAGGGCTCAATATTACTACAGCTGTGGAAGAGAATCTGTAATTTGGAAGATCCCTCATGGCGCATTGTTTAGCCAACCCTCCAAAAGGATCCAGAGGCTGGCACAACCTAATAGGTTCAAACTACAGGGCCTGCTGAATAGGTAGAGTTTCTCGAGAATCTCCATAAATCTCCCTGCTTCACACCACCACCTTTTTCAGTACGGGGAGGTTGAACTGAGGGCTTCATGCATGCTAGGCAAGCACTCTACCACTGTGCTGAGACTCCAGCCCCTTTTTTGTTTTTTATTTTGAGATAGAGTCTTGCTAAATTGCATAGGCTGCCTCAGCCTCCTGAATTGCTGGGATTACAGGCAGGTGCCACCAGGCATGTTGTCTAGCTAAAGTCCACTTGTGTCCCCAAAGCATCAGGTAAAAAAGCAGAATGTTGGCAGCAATTGTAGGTAATCAGATGATCATCAGTATTTACATTTAATTCAAATTGTGCTGCAGCTCAAATTCACAGTAAATATTATTAATAGCCAATTAAAAGGAAATCTATCAGTGGCAGAGTGCTTGCCTAGCAATCTTAAAGACCTGGATCTACCAGCACTGGAAAAATGAAACTGTTATCAGGGAGATGTGAGGAGTGCAGGTAGGTGGGGCTGGAGCACGGGTCTGGGAATCAGCAGCCAAACCTCAGTCCTTGTATTTGGCATATAAAAGAATTTATACCTGACGTTGAAGTTATAGTAGAGAGTATTGAAAAGGTTTATTAAGGATAGTACACCTTTAAGGAATAATTATAGGGAAAACTGAGGCACCTGGAGAAGCTCAGTGAAGGGACAAAGGACCCTTCCCCTGACCAAGCTCCAAGGTCCTGCGATAACAGAGACCATCTGATGACCAAATATGGAAAGGCAAACTAGCCCCCCAACAGCCAAGTGATCCTGAGATTCCAAACTCCCAACCCCACTCCCTCCTTCCCCCTCCTTTCCTCCAAGGGAAAAAAATCCTTTCCTGCCTACCTAGCCTACACAGCTGCAGCTACAATCTAGCTCCCTCCCCTCAGCCACCTGAGTGACTTCTCTGCCTCTTTGATCTCTCTCACTCTTTTTCTCCTTCTCTCCTTAAATAGGGCTGGGATTTAGCTCAATTGGTAGAGTGCTGCGCTGCAGTCTCTGAGGTCCTGAGTTCAATTCCCAGCACCCCCAAAAATGGGATGAAGGACCTGGTAATCCACTCCCAAGGCACTCCCGAAACAGTCAGCCATTGAAAACCCTATGAGGGTCGCTATGAGTAAGATACCGACTTGACAGTACCCAACAACAACTCCTTAAATAAGCCTGATCCTCTACTACTCAGAATGCCTTCTCTGGTGTCCCTTTCATTTTGGTGCTGAAACCCAGGAGCCAGTGAGGTTCCACTTACTGTGTGAACCCCGACAGCCCCTCTTCCCACATTTTCCCTATCACTTAGGTAGATCTGGAAAAGAACTTGGAAAAACCTGTGTTCCCAGGGCGACTAGGCATAAGGAATGTTTCTACGCCCCAGGGGAAGGTAAAGAAGGCAGAGAACAGGAGTTAAGCAGGCTTTTAGAAGGAAAAATGCCTTGTGTAGACAGAGAAGATGGAGGGCCCTAGAGAAGAGGCATGTATGCAGTTGCTGGAGAGGAAGAGAGCGGAAGAGGGAGGAGTGAAGAAGAGTGAGAGCGAAAGCAAGAGTGGGAGTGAGAGCGAATGTTCTCTCTAGTTTTATTCAAATGAGGGCACACCCAGTGTGACTTCAGCCCTGGAAGACCAGGTCTAGGTGCCTAGTGTGGTGTAGGCCAAGGGTCTTTATTTTGTAAATGGCTCAGTGGCTTGGATAGGATGTCGGTTCCATAAGAAAATGTCCTTCCAGTGTCCTCAGAGATGCATATAGCTAGGCTGAGAAGTAGGTGGCTGCAGAGCCCTCTGTTCCCTTTCTTCCTTCCTGTTACCCTCTAACGAAACAAAACAAAAACAATAATAAAAGCAAAACCCCCAACAATAACAATGGAAATATGCATATGAATATCACAGGCAATTTATAGAACTTGATGTGTTCTCTTACATCTCTGTGAATTGTGGATTCTTTTAACTATGAACGCTGAATTTTTCCTAGTCTTTAACAGCTTAGGTGATACCTTCTGCATTAGGGTTAAGATGGTGATGTGTTTGTTGGAAAAGCTAATTTGGTGTTTAGTTGCATTAGTGGAATAATTATGATGTACAAATATGGAGAGGTGATAGTGCTATTGTATCTATGTTAGTCAGACCACTTAAGTTTATGTGTCCAGTATGGAGGTTATACCTTAAGAAACTGAAAACAAAGTTGACAGTATTTGGAAGGAGATAGATAGGATGTTGGGCCTTCTGGAAACTGTTATATGAGAAACAGTTAAGAGAAGTGACACATTTAGCTTTGAGAAAAGATCAAAGAAGCAGTAATAGCTGTGTTCAAATGTTTAAAGGATTGGCATATATATGAAAAAGGAAGAGGAACAGAGATAAAAATTGCTTTATATTGATCCTAGAACTGGAAATAAGGCAATTTATTGGGCAGCAAATGTCAGTTAAGTTTCAGAAAATCTTTCTCACTAGGAATGGAAATGATTATCTGGAAAAGGGAACAAGAATCTCCATTCTTTTCAAAATAGTTTTTTGTTTGTTCTGGTGCTGAGGATTGAACCCAGGGCCTCACACATACTAAGCACACACTCTATCACTGACCTATACCCCCAGCCTCCCCTCACCCCCTTTTTTTGTGGTACTAAGGGATTGAACCTAAGGCACTGGATGGATGAACTGGAGGAAGCCTTTGCCTCAATGACTGTTATACTAAGCCCTTTTTTTGTAGTAACTTTTTCAGAGTCTACAAAACTTAGAAATGGGTTGGTCTCATATCCATGATTCTCTGTCTACCTTACTTATGTCTGCAGCTCCTATCCAGGTGAATTAATCCATGTGGATATTTAAAACCTTTGACTTTTAAGAGACTGTGACTGTGAAGACTTCTATTTCATATCTAGCAGATATCTTTGAGTATATCTACTTGAATATTCTAATATGGTATTTTAATCACATCTCAATAATAATAAAACTTATAACAGACTACCCCTAGAAGATAATCATATATTTGGAAAATCTTTTTTTCTTCATTAGGTTTGTAGATTTGTTGGTTGAATGGTAGGTTTTTGGCTAGGAAAAGAAATATGTGGATTACAACCTATGACAATTGGTTGAGTGTCTGAGAATTATGACCAACATTATCTCAAACTGCACTTCAAAGAATGCTGGCCATCTCAGAAGGGCCCTCAGTGGGGACTAGGAATTTTATTGCATGGATCTAGTAAAATATTTTGGTAGGAAGATGTTTTCCAAACTACAGGTCACAGCCCATCCATAATGGATCATGAAATCAATTCTAGTGTGTTTCTTAACGAAATCAAATTAACAATTAAAAACTCAGAACATATGGCATAGGATAAGCATTGTTTCTTGATAATTTTGCTTCATATATACAAACACACTTTTCCACGTACCATAAGTCACAACATAAGTTATTCTTCTTACTGTGGATTATACTAAAGAAAATTTGGTAAACACTAAAATGCTTGACAGAGCATTAGTGATTGTGGGAAAAGATGTTCTTAAGATCAAAACAGTATGTATAATTGGAGAGTGAGTGTAGCAATGAAAAATCCAGTTATTGTTCCTCTATCCAACAGTTATAATATTTCATGTTTCTGTTTGCATATAGGCCTTTCAGTGATACCTCAGAAAGAGAGCCTCTTCGCTTCTCTGATCCTTCTCCTCGGATTTTACGACTCTCAATAGCCAAAGAAACAGATCCAAACTATGTTCCCCCCAAAAACGTGAGTCCATGTGAAAAGGCACAGTTCTTGTTCTTTCTTCTCCTTTTCCTTTTCCTTTCCTTCCCTTTTTCTTGCTTTGCCTTTCCTCCCTTCTTTCTTTTTTTCTTTCTTTCTTTATCTTCTGTAATACTGGGGGTTGAATCTGGGGCCTTGGGCATGCTAGGCAAGTGCTCTACCACTGAGCTGCACCTGTAGGTTATTGATAAGTTTCAGAGGGTCCCTCTAGCCTCAAACCCAAAATCCTCTTGCCTTAGCCTCCCAAATCATTGGGATTACAGGCATGCATCATGACCCAGCTTCTGACCCACTGTGTAACCTGACACACTTATTTCTAGATATGTATTTCCCATTTCTTTCTGTGTATTTTCCCCTCTCACCAAATGAACTTTTTGACTACCTTCGCGCTGTGCCTCATGTATGGGTCAAGAAGGGCTCAAAGAAGCAGAAGCGATGTACAATAAGGCATTTATTACAGAGATTAGCCCTTGAGCAATTGTGTGAGCTAGTGGAGAAGTCTGTGGCAGGTTGTTATGGCAGCTGGGGTTTGGGTGTGGTTATAGATCTAGGTGCAGTGAGAGGTAGTAGAGATAGGTTGGGAGTTCCCTGGAGGCACCTGTACACAGTCTAATCTCCTTGTAGGTGGAAGGGCTGGTTCTAAGGGAAAGGAAATTTGAACAGTATTTAGGGACTTAAAGTCCTCTGCTTCTTTGGGATCTGCCCATATATCCTCATCACAAATTTCAAGGCTCTCCTCCTTTCTAATAATTGCCCTAACTTTAAAATAAGGGTCTATGCAAATTTGAGAATTCAGTTTTCATTGTAATTCATCCACCCACAGAATTAGATTTTGCTTTTCAGAATTTTCAGCCCTGTGACAATAGAAGACAAGGGTTCATTTTAGGGAAGTCTCAGAAGCTTCCTGGTCCCTTATCTGGACTTCAAGGTGGGAATTTGAAGCCCTGAGCTGATCATTTCTTTTCTCAAGTTCTCCAGGGCACCAGCAACCAGCCAACTCCACTGTACTTCTCTATTCCATTGAAATGCTCTTTGGCAGCTGATGTTAGTCACCCAAGCTGTTGCTTTTTCCCTCTTTCTCTTCTTCTCTTCCCCCCTCCTCCCCCTCATCCTTTTCCTCCCCCTACCCCATATAGCTGTTGCTGGCTTGGAACTAGATATTTCGCCCAGTCTGACCTCAAACTTGAAATCTTCCTGTCTCAGCCTACCAAATGCTAGGATTAAGGCTTGTGCCACCATGCCAGGCCAAAACTGCTTTCTGTTTTGCCATTGTATACCATGAACTACTAGTGGGATTTGTTGTTATTTGTGCTAACAATGGGCTCATTAATGCCTGTAAATCTTGTTAGCTCAGAAAACAAATTCTAAGACAAATATTAGAGCCAACATAAAAAACTTATCCTTAAGGTTCTGATCTGGTTGTCTGTTGCTTTATATGAAACCACTCCCAAACTTGGTGATGTAAAACAATAATCATTTTATTATGCTCGAGGATTTTATGAGCCTAGAAATTCTAACAGGGTTAAAGGGACAGCTAATGCCTGCTCTGTGTCTGAGGTCTCAGTTGGGTAATCTGTAATTACTTGGGTGTCTGGAATCACCCGAAGGCTTCTTCACTTGTGTTTTGATCATCCTAGGCTGCCATAACTTAACACTGTAGACTGGATGGCTTAAATAAAAGGCATTTATTTGTCACAGTTCTGAAAGCTGGTAAGTCCAAGACTAAGATGCCGGCAGATTCTATTCTTGGTGAGGGCCCACTTCCTAGTTTGTATATGGCCACCATCTTGCTGGGTGTGCACATGACTTCTCTGTGCATGCAGGGAGGAGGGTGATAGTGCTCTGTCTTCTCTTCTTTTTAATTACTCCATTGTGGGGCAGCTATCCTCATGACCTCCTCTAAATCTAATGACCTTTCAAAGACCCCAGCTCCTGACAGTGTCACATTGGAGATTAGGGCTTCATTATGTGGATTAGACAGATATTACATCCAGTTCATAATGGTACCCCTGTGTGGTGCCTCAGCTGTGATGGCTCGAGACTAGCCTCGGTTGGTAATATGTACAGGAGCACCTTCATATAGCCTCCAGGTGGTGTAGACCTCTCTCAGAATGGCAGCTATGTTCAAAGGAGTATTCTAAAATGGAGTATCCCGTGGGGAAGCATTCCAAGAGAATAAACGGCAGCTACATGTTTTTCATGGGTTGGTCTTGGAAGTCACATGTCATTGTAATCATAGTCTGTTCATTGATAAAGTTATATGTGTCCAGATTCAAAGGGGTGGGGATACAAACCCTACATCTCAATGAAAGAAGAATCAAAGAATTTAAGGTACTTAAAAAATATCCCGCCACACCCATGATGTGAGTCATTTGGTATGCTTGAGCATAGGTACTAATTAATAGTCTCATGTGGTAAACTTCAAATTTAAAAATCAAAATTTCTTAGGCTTTTAGGTTTAGTGTGAAAGTTTTATTGTTATAGTTTAAATTCTAGGAGCTTTTAATAATTAATTTCAAAGGTCTTGACTGAATAATATTTTCTATATTTCCAAACCTAGTTAATAAAATGTTTTCAAACAATTTAAACTTCATTTCTAAATATGTTGACATTACATTTGATTTATTTTTAAGTATTTAACTTTAACCATCTGTATTAGCAAATAAAACCTCCTGAATTATAAAATCATTTCCTTAAAATTTAATATATTAAAGTTATAAGTATGGTGGAACTGAAGTGATTTAATGTTTTAAGAATGGACATAAACTTAAGGTTCAATTTAGTGTTTAATGTCCTCTTTTTTTTTTTTTTTTTGTGATACTGTGAGTTTGAACTCAGGGCCTTGCATATACTTTGCAAGTGCTGTACCACTAGGTTGCACTCCCAGCCCCTTTTTTATTTTTTATCTTGGGACAGAATCTTGCTAAGTCTTGCAGGCTACCTCTGGCCAACGACTTAGATCCTCCTACCTTAGCCTTCCAAGTTGCTGGGATTACAGGCATGCACCACTAGGCCCTGTGAATGGCATAACTGTAAATCAGTTCCTCAGTTATACATTTCAAATTGCAGTAGTAAATTTATCACACTAGTAGACTAAATTCTCTTCAACATGCACATGCTTTTTATGTTAATATATAGTTTTTATTTTAGTATTTTCACCCTTACTGAAAAGTTGTAAAAAATTAACATTTTGTCTCCATTCCTTTATTATTCTCCCTCATCCATGTATGTGTTATGTGCATATGTGTGTATAATTTTTTTCTGAATAATTTTTGAGAATAAGCTATTAATGTGTCCATTTTTCCCTAAATAATTCAGTGTTAGTTTCCTAAGAACAAGGGTGTTATTTTACATAACCACAGAATTGCAGTATTATCAAAGTTAGGAAATTTAACACTGATATAATAGTACTATATCTACTTTGTAGTGGTCTATATTCAGATTTCATCATTTGTTGCACAAAATACTAATTCTATGAAATGATTCTTTTAGCTTTTTTTGTTGTTTTTTGGTTTTTATTTATTTTTTTTTACAGTTAACTATAAATCCTCCTCAAGTTTAACAATAACACATACTCACAAAAGAAGCCCAGTTACTCTCACAGGTACCTGAGGTTACTTGCCACCAGAGACTTTGGATGGATGAACTGGAGGAAGCCTTTGGCTCAATGACTGTCATACTGAGTCCTTTTTAATAATAACTTGTTCAGAGCCTATAAGACTTAACAGGGAGTTGGTCACTTAGCTCATATCCATAATTCTCTGTCTACTTGCCTACGTATGTATCTCCTATCCAGGTGACTCAATCTATATGGATATTTAAAACATTTGACTTTTAAGAAACTATGGCAATTAATGGGAGAGGGATGTGGATGGAAGAAGAGTAGAGAAGTCCAGTCCCGAACAATCAGCCACGGAAAACCCTATGAAGGTCGCTTTGAGTCAGATATGACTCCATGGCACCTAATAACAACATGACAATTTAGACTCTTACTTTATAGCTAGTAGATACCTGAGTACTATATGCACTTGATCTCTGGATATCTTATACAGCTTTGTTTGATTTGCTGTTTTAATTATAAGGTCATTCTATTTGTATGTCCCTCTCTGATTATTTCATGAGAATAATAGTTCTGGAGGTAAAATCACTGGATCAAAGGGAGGATATGAATATTTTTGAGTGGTTTATATAAAATCCCAAACGTGTTCCCAAAAAAGTGATTTTGATTTACATATTCACTTGAAGTCTGCAGCCATAGCCCTGTGGCATCCGATCCCGTCAGATCTCGGAAGCTAAGCAGGGTCGGGCCTGGTTAGTACCTGGGTGGGAGACTGCCTGGGAACACCAGAAGCTGTAGGCTTGGGAGAAGGACCTGGCAACCCCCTCCCAAAAATCAATCTGCCATTGAAAACCCTATGAACAGCAGAGAAGCACTGACAATAGTGTTTCCCCTGTTGTACAGAGGGTCGCTATGAGTCGGATACCAACTCGATGGCACCTAACAACAACAATTCACTTGAATTATTTGGTTGCCTTTTCCACTGCACTCTTACTAACATTTACATATTATTTATTTTGTAAAATGTTAATTCTATAATAAAAAGTTATCTCATCAAAATTTTTTTCATTTCTTTGATAAGTAATAAATTCAAATAGTTATCCACATTTATTAAGCATGTGTGTTTTTCCTTGATAAATTTGTCTTATTCATGGGTGTATTTTTCTACTAGTTTGCACATTTTTTATTAATTCATGGAAGTTATTTACATATTAAGGATATTAATTTTTCATCTGTTATATATGGTGCAAGTATTTTCCCCAGCTTCTAATTTCAGATTCTTGAACTGTAGTTTATATAAAATCTATAAATCTTGTTGTTGTTTTTCGGTACTTGGGGATTGAACCCAGGGCCTTGCACATACTTTGCAAGTGCTCTGCCACTGAGCTGTACCCCAACCCATTTTTTACTGTTATTTTTTGAGTCATGGTCTCACTAATTTGTGCATGCTGCCTCTGTTCTTGAACTCTAACTCCTCCTGCCTCAGCCTCCTAAATCAATGGGATTTCAGGTGTGTGCCACCACATCTGGCAAAAATGCATAGATCTTAAGCATCCAGCTTAATCATACAGAATATTCTCATCATTCCAGAAAATTTTCTCCTATTTCCAGTCAACTCCCACTCCACCCCTTGCCACAGAGGCCTTTCTGCTCAGATTCATATCACCACAGATTAGATTTGCCTGCTCATGAGCTTCATTTAGATGGAACCATACAATTTATATTCCTTAATATCTGGTTTCTTTTGTTCAACTCACTATTTTGAGGTTCATACCTATGGGGCTCTCGCCTCCCAGTAGGCCTGGAGGTTCGGAGGGGCGGCGCCACCACGCACACAGATACTAAACACAATTTACTCAGGACCCTCGGATGAGGGGTGCAGACTCCTGTGGCCCTTGGGACCCGGAGGAGACAGGAGAAAGGAAAAGCCTCAGGCGCTTTTGCCTTCCAGGGGCAAACACCTGTGTTGGTTGTGTCGGTGGTCATGAGGAGACAGCTGTTGCTTCGTCGGTGATCAGACAGAGAGCAGGTTCTTTACTTATTGATGATTGCGACAGGGAGAACGTTCTTTCCTCACCGAAGGTCTGGGGGAGAGCAGCGGGAGAAGTGTTTCCTCAATCAGCGGTCCAGGCAGGAATGGGCGAGAAGGTCTTGCTTAGCCAATGGTGTGGGCAAAAGGCAAAGAAGGGCCTGAAAGGATCGAGCTGCCGCAGCGCAGTTCTTTATATAGCTCACCCACGGAATGGCCTGAACCAATCAGCTTTCAGTCCAATCAGGAAGGGTTTTGTACAAACATGCAACCAAGTTACTTTCATTTTCCCTAGATTTCTAATTTACAAACAAGATATTCAAAAGCTGTTTTCCCAGTTTGGGAGTTTTTGCCAATTTCCTCCCAATTTTTCCCTACACATACCTACTACTGAGTGCATCAGTAGATTGTTCCTTTTTATTGACAAGTATTAATCCATTGTATAACTGCATGACAGTCTATTTACTCACCTTCAATGGACATTTGGGATGTTTCCGTTCATTACTATGAATAAAGTTGTCATGAAAATTCATGTACAGATATTTTTGTGAACATGTTTTCATTTCTCTTGGGTAAATATGGAAGGGTAGAATTGTTGAGTCATAGGGTAGGTATAGATTTGGCTTAATAAGAAACTATTAAATTATTTTCCAAAGTGCATGTATCTTTTCTGTTCTTACTATCTATATATGTGTGGTCTACATGCTTCATAGACTTGCCAACATCTGTCATTGTCAGTTTTTAAAAATTTTAGCCATTTTATCAATTGGGCACAGTGGCACATACCTGTAATTCCAGTGACTCAGGAGGATGAGGCAGGAGGATCATGAGTTCGAGGTTAGAGGCAGCCTGCACAACTTAGCAAGACCTTGTCTCAGAATAAGAATAAAGAAAGGGCAGGAAGTACAGCTCAATGATAGAGCATTTGCCTAGCATGGGCACTGGTTCAATTCCTTATTGCAATAAATAAGGAAATAAACAATAAACAAAAATAAACACTTTAAACATTTTAGTGAGCTAGCAGTATATCATTGTGGTTTTACTTTGTGTTTCCAAGATGGCTATTGGTGTTGAGCATTTGCCATGTTCTTATTGTCATTTGTATCCATCGACATTTAATAGTAGCATTTAGGTTTTTAAAATTTTTTTGTTTAGATCCTTCAGGATTTTCTATATCATAATCATTTTTGCTTGAATAACTTTTCTGTCTTAGTAAGCTTGTGCTGGTTTTAAAAATTGTATTGTAATATTTTCTTTTTATTAATGATTTACAACATTTATTTATTCTGAATGCATGTCCATTGTCAGGGTGATGGATTAGCAAATATTTTCTCCCTGATGATGGCTTACCTGTTAATTTTGTTAATGATATTTTTGATTAGAAAAAAAGTGATTTAAATTTGATGAACTTTCACTTGTCAATCTTTTCTTTCACAGTTAATGTTTTTGATGTCCTAAGAAGTCTTTGTTTACTCCCAGTGTATAAGCTATTCTGTATTTTCTCTAGAAGCTCCATAATTTTTACTTTTTGTTTATATATGTGATTCACTTTGAATTATTTCTTTTTGGTATACAGGAAGTAAAGATTGAGGTTTGTTTTATTTCCAAATAGATATTCAGTTTTTCTCACCCATTTTAATGAATTTCTTTTCCCTACTGAATTACTTTGGGTCTATTTATTGACTCCAAATTCTGTTCTAATTATGTATTTGTCTATTCTTACAATGATAAATACTGTCTTGATTATTATAGCTTTAGAATAAGTCTTGAAATAAAACAGTGTAAGTCTAATTTTATTCTCCTTTTTCAATTTATTTTCAGCTCTTCCAGGTCTTTTGCATTTTCAGATAAAGTTTAGAATCAACCATGTTTTATTATTCTTTGTGTGTTTTACATAATATAACTGATAATGCATGATTATTTCCTTTTAATTTGGAAACCTTAATTAAAGGGAGTGGTTGTCATATATTTCTTCAATTTGCCTGGAGCCTGATAGGAGACAAAGATTTATTCATCGGAAATGTTTAAAATTCTCAATTAGTACTTCATGGTGTTGTGCAGACTTGTAGGACCTTCAGTTTGAATCTAAGCTCTAGCATTTACTAATTACACCA
This sequence comes from Pedetes capensis, assembly GCA_007922755.1. Taxonomy (NCBI): domain Eukaryota; kingdom Metazoa; phylum Chordata; class Mammalia; order Rodentia; family Pedetidae; genus Pedetes; species Pedetes capensis. The sequence goes on from VMDO01003773.1 coordinate 39,059, forward strand.
ACTTAAACTACTGAACCTCCAGTGCCTTGGTGTTTCCACTAGTGAAGGAGAAATAATAATGATACTCCAGGAGAGGAATAGATTAACTAATACATGGAAAATACTATCTATGTTACTATCATCACCACTGCCATTATTTAAAACACATGAGAAGGAATTTGGTGGGGTTTTTTGTTTGTTTGTTTGTTTGTTTGTTTTGTGGTACTGGGGGTTGAGCCCAGGAACTCGCCTTTGCATGCTTTGCAAGTTCTGTACCACTGAGCTGCACCTTTAGCGCACACACACCCCCCTTTTTTTTTTTTTTTTTTTTTTTTACTTTTTTTGAGACAAGGTCTTGCTAAATTACGCAGACTGCCTCTGGTCTAGAACTTGCAATCCTCCTGCCTCCGCCTCCCAAGCTGCTAGGATTACAGGCATGTGCCACCTCGCCTGGCTCTGAAAAGGAATTTGTAAAATGTTTTATGTATTATTTTTCCAACCAAAGTTAAAGTCCTATTTATTTCCAGCTGTTGATTATATTCCTCTTCAAAGTTTATACAAGTAATTACTTAAGTACAAGTAATTTAAATAGAAGAACATGTAATTTCAACAAATTTTCACAATAAAGATAGTGAGGAATGACTTTGGTGTATGGTTCTGCTTTTATCTTATTGGCTTTGGTTTCTTTTTCTTACCTATTCCAATTAAAAGAAAGCCACTTAAATTCCCTTCAGCGTGGTGATTTGTCATGAGGTGAGCTCCTGTTTCCAAAGGACAAAAATAACTAAGAACTCAGCAGAGTCTCCCCCTTCAAATGTTCTTATGAAGCCCGGTGTGGTGGCACAAGCTTGTAATCCCAGCATTTGGGAAGCTGAGGCAGGAGGAGCAACATGAGCTCAAGGCCAGCCGAGGCTACCTAGCGAGTTTCTGGCCAGCCTTGGCTACATAGCAGGACTCTGTCTCCAAAACACCAAAAATAAAAGTAGTTCTCATGTGAGAGGGCTGAGCCTTCCTTCTTGGCTGAGTTTATCAGTCCACAAATCAGCACTACTATTTCTTTGTGAGTCAGTGTGTAACATCATTTGCTGTTCCTTGCACATCTGTCATTTAGCACTTAAATCCCTGACAAGCTGGCTTGGAATCTATAGAGTTTAGTTTGAGAAAGGTGGAAATTGATCCTTTCAGCTGTGATCAGGAGTTACTGCAAGATTCTCATTCTTTCTGCTGGATTACTACTGAGAAGTCTGATCCAGAGGTCAGACAATACTTTGTAATTTTGAACTTGTTAGGTGCCATCGAGTCGGTATCCGACTCATAGTGACCCTCTGTACAACAGGGGAAACGCTATTGTCAGTGCTTCTCTGCTGTTCATAGGGTTTTCAATGGCAGATTGATTTTTGGGAGGGGGTTGCCAGGTCCTTCTCCCAAGCCTACAGCTTCTGATGTTCCCAGGCAGTCTCCCACCCAGGTACTAACCAGGCCCGACCCTGCTTAGCTTCCAAGATCTGATGGGATCGGATGCCACAGGGCTATGGCTGCAGATAATTTTGAACTAGACAGTGTTTAATACTTGATACTTACAGGTGCTGTTTTATTTTCCTCTAGATTGAAACCAGGATTTCAACGACTACTCTGAATGCTATTGCAACTCCAAGAATTGTAGACCTTGCCCACCCAAGGATCAAGTTAGAGGGTCTGTGCTATGAAAGAGAACGAAGTGAAATGCCCATCCGCCCTGTAAGCCATCACTGCCTTGCCATTCTTCAGCTCTCTTTCCTGTCACTCCTAAGGTGATATTTTTCCTCTACAGGGAATAGCCCAAAATCATTGGGAATAAGCATCTCGAAAGTGGTCTGTGCTAGGAAAGAAGACCTAGCTACATGATATGGAGAGATGCAGAGAAGTTGAAGGCAAGGAGCATGGGCTTTGGAGTCAGGAGTTGCTGGTTCAAATCTCATCTCACCACTACTAGCTCTATGATGCTGGGACAGCCTTCCTGAGCCTTAGTTATTCAACAAGTATTTGAGTGTGTCCTGTGTGCCAGGCATTATTCCCAGGGATCTAAATGGAAGTCTATGCTAATGAGGAGAGACAAAGAACAAATAAATGAACAGATAAGATAATGTCAGACAGTGATAAATGCTATGAAGAAAATGAAATAAGAAATGAGTCACTATGGTGGGGGCAGAGGAAGGATAAACTAGTTTGCACATGGTAGTCAAGGAATGCTTCCCTAAGGAAAGAATATTTGATCCCAGGCTAAATAATGAAAAGGAGTTAGGTAAGTGAAAATCTGGAAGGAGAATATTCCAGTAAAGGGCAGGGTACATGCTAAAGCCTTCACTTTGGGATGAGGTTGAAGTTGAGTGGAACAAGGTGATCAAAGGAATTATGGAGACAACAGTTCCCAGTTAGAGGTCTGTTATGACAGGTGCTACCTGGTAAGGCATGGCACTCAGCATGGGCCTGGCATATTCAATGGCTTCCCTCCCTTTCTCCTTGACATTCCCCTCTATTCTTTGGTGTGCCAATTTGGTGTCCTATCCCAGTTAAGTTTTCAATAAATATCTAATGATCATGATGCCAGAGAAGGTGGGACAGGTTTCACCCTCTCTAGGAAACCGAGAATTTAATATGGAATTCTATTAGGAAAGAAAATCATTGTGGGCACCAAAATCCCTTAAGACAGTATTGTGAGTTTGCAGGAAAATTGCTTCATTCTTAGGTTTTTGGTATATAAAATGAGAATTACAGGCATCTTTCATTAATTGCTATAATTGTTTGAGGTAAAAAAAAAAAGGTCTCTTCAGAAAAAAAGGATACTACTGCAGAAATCTTCCTCTTAGAAACTAAAACAAATGGGTATCAGTGCAATACCGAACAAATTCAGGGCTACTCAGTGTTATTAATTGTACATCCTCATTCTTTTGAATGAACTCTTAGCAGAGAGAATAGTAACCATGTGTCATCCATCTTGGTGTTTGTAGGTGTCCTCAAATCAGGTAGACTCATAGTGACCCTATTTACAACAGAATGAAACACTCCCCAGTGATTTTCTGCTATTCACAGAGTTTTCAATGACAGATTGTTTGGGGGATTGTTTGATCAATGGGCTGCCAGGTCCTTCTCCCAATCTTTTGGTGCTGGGCATCAAACCCAGAGCCTCAGAGAGTGCAGAGTAGCACTCTACCAGCTAAGCTATCATTCTTTGTATTTTACCAATAAAGCAGCATAATAGAAAGGTAATATGGCAGATGTGCCTTTCAAGTTAAGACCATAAAGGAGATAATATATATTTATTTGGCATCAGTTAGATGTGAGAGTTAATACTAGCTATTAGCAAACAAGTACTTCCCCAAAACACTTTATATTATAATAGAGAGAAGCAGACAATAAACAAGAGATAAATGAGCTAATTCAGGTGTAGGCATTATAAAAGTGATTAAATGAGTACTGTAGAAGAGCTTCACTAGAATGATTGATCTATTTGGGTTAGTCAGGAAGATCTCTTTGAGGACTTGATGTGTGAGTCTAGAGTCTTGGACACGGAATAGGCAGCCAAGCCAAGACTGAGGAAAGAGATTTTCAAGCCTAAGTAACAAGTGCAGAGGCCCTGAGGCTGAAGGAGCTGGACTAGACGGCTTTGTGTGACTAAGATCTTAGTGTTCTGGGTGGGGAGGAGAAGGAGATGAGGACAGAGGAATGGGACAACAGCCAGGTTCTGCAGAGCCTTGTAGGCACTGGAAGGAGCATACCCTACATGTTCCTTTCAGCAAAATGGAGAGCCACAGGAAGAGTCTAAAGCCTAGGAGAGTCATGCTCTGACTTGGGCTTTAGAAAGTACTTCCCTCATGGCGTTGTCCTGGTGAAGTGGGGATGATGTAGGTAAATCATTTAGAACACGGCCTGTCTCAGGGAGCACTGTCACTAGTTATTCATTCTCTAGCAGCTGTCCTGGGAAAGCCGGATTATGCAGGGCATCAGTGGGCACAGAGAGATCAGCTAGGAGTCTGTTGCAGTCACGCAAGAGAGAACTGATAGCGACTCGAGTGAATTATAGTTGTAGAGACAGGGAGGATGGTAACATGTGAGATATATTTTTGTGCCTTTGTTTCTACCACAGGTCACCCCTGCTGCCTTGCTCACCAAAGCTAGCCCCAGAACAATAGCTCTAGCTAAGCCCAAGCCTCTTCATGAAGATTATCTGTCCGCTCGCGATGCCCAATGGCCAGTATCTTATGCTGCTACCCATTGTAAAATATCTTCCAGAATTCAAGAGCTAGCTAATCCAAATGCAAGGTATGTTGCTTTAAGGCTAAAGTGGGACAGGAAAGGTTGGGGATGTAGGGAGAGGGGAAGAGTGGCCTAATAAGGTCAATGAAAAGAGCTGTAGAAAAAAAGCAAAACAGCAATAGCCTCTCACTTACTTATTACATTTATTATAACATATATATGGCCTTCTTACTATACATATTAGGTTTACCATGAAAGAGTTAAGAAACAGTTCTATAATTTTGGATATGAAATTATTTGTCTAACAGATATTAAGTAAAAATGTTACAGAACAGAAAACCTATTATATTGCAGTGTGTGAAAGAAAAATTATATATTTGCCATATATTTACTTGCCTATGTATGTAAATGAATGTCAGTTTGTCATGCTGTGGGGGATTGCATGTTGCTGTGATGCTGAAAGCTGTGCCACTGGTATTTCAGATACCGCAGGGCCACCCTTAGTGGACAGGTTTCCGCTGAGCATCCAGACTACGAGAGACTAGGGAGAAGGACATGGAAACAATTAGTCATTGAAAACCTTATGAGCAGCAGAGAAGCACTGTCAAATACAGTGCCAGAAAATAACCCCCCCCCAGCTGGAAGGCATTCAAGAAAGGCCTTCTCAAAGTAGAGTTGACCTTAATGATGGGAATCGAGTAAATCCCCTGGGACCTCCTTTTGCTGATGTGGCATGACTGAAAGTGAGAAAAAACACAGTGACTGCAACAATGGGGCCAAGCATAAAATGACTGCGTGTATGGCACAGTGTTGGGTAGGGTTTTTGTTCTGTTCCACATAGGTTTTCTACAAGTCAGATTTGACTCCATGGCACCTAACAACAACATGCCTAAAACATCTCAGAAGAACATATAGTAACTTAGTAACGATGGCTGGTTTGGTGGGCAACTGGAGTAGGAGAAAGACTTGTGTTTCACAAAGTGGACTTTTGCATTTTTTTCAGCATTTTTGCATATGTCCATGTATGACCTATTTCAAATGAATAAGAAAATACAGTTAACAAGGAAAAAATTGCCTCTCATTCCTGTTTACTTTTTGGAAGACCTCTTAAATTGCTTAATCCTTGGTTGATTTTGTTATATTCAAGGGATAACACCTAATCCTCCCCCCTTTAAGCATCATCGGGAAAACGTAAGAGATGCAGAAAAAGTTGTGGAAGTCTTGAGCTCAGGGGAAAGGAAATATGTTAGTTTGTACATAATACCAGCCTACAGCCATACCACTATCGCGTCTGATCCTGTTAGATCTCAGAAACTAAGCAGGGTGAGACCTGGTTAGTACTTAGATGGAAGACCGCCTGGGAACACCAGGTGCTGTAGGCTTGGGAGAAGGACCCAGGAACCCACTCTCCCACTGCCCCCCCCAAAAAATTCTGCCATTGAAAACCTTATGAATAGCAGAGAAGCACTAACAATACTGTTTCTTCTGTTGTATGTAGGGGTCACTATGAGTTGGACACTGACTTGATGGCACCTAACAACAACATAATACCATGTTTTAAAAATATTATAATGTGTTGATCCTCTTAAAATTGGAAGTTTTGCCAGGTGCAGTGGCACATGCCTGTAATCCCAGCAACTCGGGAGGCAGAGGCAGAAGGATCGCAAGTTTGAGACCAGAGACAGTCTGTGTAATTTAGTGAAGCTCTGACTCAAAAAGTAAAAAATGGGCCGGGGGTACAGCTCAGTGGTCCAGCACTTGCAAAGCATGCATGCACGAGGCCCTGGGTTCAACCTCCTACTGAAAAATAAAAACAAAAAAAGTCTATCATCAAATAAAGCCCATTTTCTCTTCATTGAAGAAGGGAGGGGAAAGAATATGATCAAATATATCTCAAGGTTTCCTCCCCCAATGGCAAAGTTATTATTTTATGGTAAGGTGCCAAGGATGATAAACTTCAAAAATTAGCCATTTGTTTTCAGGGTTAGGCAGTAGATCACTTGCCTAGCATGTTTGAAACCCTGGGTTGGATCCCCAACATCACACACACACACACACACACACACACACACACACACACACAAAGTAGATTTGTCTTTCAAGACCACTAGAGGATTATCAACAATAACTGAGGACTGTCTGGCTTGTTTTGTTGTTGTTAGGTGCCATTGAGCCGGTATCCGACTCATAGCAACTCTATGTACCAGGTAAAACACCATTGTCAGGGATTCTCTGTCGTTCATAGGGTTTTCAATGGCAGAATGATTTTTGGAAGTGGGTTGCTGGGTCCATCTCCCATGCCAACACCACCTGGTGTTCCCAGATGGTTTCCCATCCAAGTACTAACCAGGCCTGACCCTGCTTAGCTTTTGAGATCTGACGGGATCAGATGCCACAGGGCTACGCTACAGGCATTGTTATGGATTAGGGCATATGAAACTTATGGTCTTTGTTTTAACATTGCCAAAGTGTTGAGAATTTACTTTCTGTGGAAAGAGCAAAGGCTTTGGAATCGGATAGACATGCAAATCTGGATTTGACCATGTATCATTCTTATGACTTTCCTGAGCCTTATTTCTTCATCTGTATAGGGGAGGTCATGAGAATCAAAATGGAATAATACCCCGGTGTTTGCACATGGTTAGTGTTTGGGAAATATTAGTTCCCTTTTCTGTTCATCTTAAATCTTTTTGTGTTATTATTTTTTGTACTGGGAGGTTGTACCCAGAGACTTGCACATACTAGGCCAGCATTCTACCACTGGGATGCACCTTCAGCCCCTGTTTTAATTTTTATTTTGAGACAAGGTCTTGCTAAGTTGCACAGGCTACCTCTAGCCTTGATATTGTGATCCTCCTGCCTCAGCCTCCTGAACTGCTGGGATTATAGGCGTGAGCCACAGTGCCTGGCTGTGCATCTTATTTCAGGTTGATTTCTTTTTCTCTGGTTTCAGGTCTCCGATGCATATTATATATTACGATCCCAATGTCTTTAACGTCAAGCCAGCTGCTTTGAAAGCACACTGTTCTGCAAGGATCCGGAAGCTGGCAGAACCTATTGTACGTTAAGTACAGAAGTCGCCTCAGTTAGACACTAGTTACATATCTGGAATATGTATTAGATGACTTAGTTCTCTACCCTGGTACTGTTCATTTACTTTCTCCTAACTGCCCCCCAAATATGAGACCTCCAGAGAATATCACCTTGAGCATCAAATAGCAATTGCTGCTGCTAAATGTAATTGTGTCTTTAGCAGGTTTGGGGACTCCACCATGCAATAAAAGAAACCGAGAGCCTGCCTTATTATCCCAACTCCCTCCTCACAAGCATCTCGTCTGCCTCATTGCTGTCACTGACTGAAGACCCTCTTTCTTACATTTGTGGGTTTTGCTTTTCCTTTCCTGGTGAGGTCCATATTCCCAGTAGCTGATACTGCCTCAAGCCCTTCTCTACTAAGACCTGAGAATTGAGATCATTCTTTGTATTACTTTGCCAACCTCCCCTGTTACCTAGAAAATACTGAAATGGTGAAGCCTTTTCGGATAAATAGAAATGCTTCTCATATAACCTGTAGCTGACATTTAGGGAGCAGGTTACCTTAAATAATCACATCTGCACCAATTTGTGTTCCTTCACTCATGCTCAGAGTTTCTTACCATGAGCAACAGAAAAAGCAAGACTTTCCAGGTAAGCTATTGGACACCTGTAGTCCCAGGTACTCAGGAAGGCTGAAATGGGAGGATTGCTTGAGTGTAGGAGTTTGAGACCAGCCTGGGTAACAAGCATAGTGGCACTCCATCTAAAAATAAATAAATAAAATTTGTTTAAGAAAAGAAGCTAGAGATATAGCTCAGTGGTAGAGTGCCTGCCCAGCATGCATAAGGCCCTGCGATTGATCCCCAGCATAAAAAAGAGAGAGAGAGAGAGAGAGAGAGAGAGAGAGAGGAGAAAGCAAAATTTTACTTTTAATGGCAAACATGAAATATTCTCTGTCAAATTGTATCTGCCCAGAGTTTTTATTTTACTTATTTTGTTCTCTTCATGTACTAGTATTTTATAAGTTACACTAACTTTTCTGGGACTTATGTAGATTTTCATGAAAATGAACTTATTTGAAAGGTTATTTTACAGATGAATGAGTTCAGTTGTTAAGGCCTTTCTGTTATAGAGAGGCAATACTACATAGTAGTCAGGTATTTTGATGGAATTTTTTTTTTTTTTTTTTTTTTTGATAGGGTCTGCTGTGTAGCCCAGGCTGGCTTCAACTCACATTGATCCTCCTTCCTCGGTCTCCCAAGTGCTGGGATTACAGGTGTGTGCCGTGATACCTTGGATTACATAGTAGTTTTGAACTGTGACAAATAAAATTCTATTATTTATAAAAGACCCAGCCAGTGGTATTTTGTTATAGCAGCCTGAAGGGGACAAGACAGATAGTGAGAGTCTGAATATATAAATGGACAATGGCCAGCCATATATGACAAAGAAACTCTGTTCCACAGCCTCTGCAGCAACTTCTTGGTTTCAAGAGCATCACACACAAAAAACACTCAATAAACAGGGTGTATATGAAGATATGGGAGAAGGACCCAGCAACCCATTCCCAAAAATCAATCCACTGTTGAAAACCTTATGAACAGCAGAGAAGCACTGATAATAGTGTTTGGCCTGTTGTATGTAGGGTTGCTATGAGTTGGCCATGAGTTGGATACCGACTCGGCACCTAACAACAACAACAATATGAAGGTAAGTGGGGACAGACATGCTAAAGAACTGTTTGTTAAGTGGATTTGGTTGAAGGAAGGAAAATGGTATAAATATTAAATGGCTTCCTGTAGTCAGAGAGACAGAGTGCGAAGGCAGGCCTGCTCCTGGCCAACAGAATGAGGCTTCATTAAGTATTAGCTATGCAACCTTGTGTACAAAGTACTTAAGTTTTCATTGAAAGGGGCTACTAGTGGCTTCTCTTGTGATTTGAAAGGTTCCAGCAAATAATACCCCTCCTTTCCCTGCCTGAGTTCAGAAACAATTGAGAGACTTAGACTTCAAAATAACTCATTTACAACAGATAAAGCTGTTTGGGTAAGCCTAAGGGATTTGGTATCATACCCCTCCTCCTAAATCAGTTGATCCCCCTCGTGGGCAGGTCTCCTCCACAGGGAACACCTGCTGCAGGGCAGATGAAGGCACTCCTCAGAGGCTCTCAGTTTGGAGGGAGGAAGAAATAAGCCCCTTCTCCTAAATTTGCTACTGGAAGGAGGAAATGAGGATGAACAGGAGGGACAAGAGGTTGAACATTTTTCTCTAGGGAATTCTGCTTCTCCACTTGGAAGCAGGGGACATGGGAAATAAGTGTCTGTTGCTAATGTAAGAGGGTAATAGGCAGGAAGAAAGGGAATAGAGGGCTCTGCAGCCAGCCACATCTCAGCCTCGCCATGCGCTTCCAGCCACCTGTAACGTGAATATCAATGTGAGCCTCCTGTGGGACAATGGCTGTAATCTGGTGGTCATGCCTTCCTGATAGATAATATCCTTACAAACAGCACACTTGCTAGAATGAAGCAGAGAATTAAAATTACTCCTTACTTCTACATCCATCCACAAAGGACGATAGGACTGAAACATACACCACCCCCAGTAATGGAAAAGGACATTGTTTAGTGGATTCTGCTCCCTTATCAGGACCAGTAGCTGCCTCAATTTCTATAACCTTTTGAAATGCCTGCCTCTGAGCCCAATCCTTTGGAGACATTGGGAATCGATTAACCCATTCTGAAACAGGTCCCAGGTGTAAAATGTGTCTTTCCTTCCTGTGAAGACATAAACCTCACTATAAAGATCATGGCTGACCTTAGCTCTAGGCAGCAATAGCCCTTCATTATTGCCCCCTTCACATCTTGAAGGTGTCCTCTTTTTATAATCCATTTCTATGTTCTCTATCTTTAATAAACTTGTTCTAAACACTATAATTTCTGTGTCTCATATGAATTCTTTTATACAGGGAAACACAAACGAACTGAGATATCTACTGCTGGGGATGGGGAGGTAATTGTAGCTGCCCGGGAGGGACCTGCCTGCCTCTGACCTCTGGACCTGCACTCAGGACCATGCCTCCTCCTCCAGACCCATCTACCTGCTCCCCACACGTCTCCCCAATAACACTAACACTTCATTGGGTTCTTGACAGTCATTTTGAAGTACTTATCATAGTGTCTAATCCATGAAAAGTAGAGTTTTAAAGTCATTATTAAGCTATTAAGAAGATAATAGAGCTTACTTCTTTTGGTGATACCAGCCATTGTACCAACAAAAACACAATTGTCCTATTAGGAGGTGGAGTCCACTTCCCACTCCTTGAATCTGGGCTGGCCTAGACTTATTTAGTGGATGACTGGGCTATGCCACCCCCAAAATATGCCTCTTTGGTGTAAGGATTATTTTGAGCTGGTTACTTCAAGAAACTGTCAACATAGGGGAAGATCTGAAAACAGAGCAGCAGTTCCCCTTTGAAAGGGAAATTTATATCTATGCAGGAAATGTGTATTTGTAAGGGTGTCTCCCTTTCAGTTTGTTTTTGTTGTTTTAGGACGACTAAATCATTGTAGAATCTTATCAATGGAGAACTCACTGACTTAAAATCTGCATAGCAAAACTTCCTGGGTTTACTATGCTTTTCCCAGGCTTCTTCCCACAATTGGCATTCCTTCACACCCCTTTCTCTTTGTTTCAGTTGGATGACAGTGTCTCAGCCTGAATTTAAGGCCATCTTTTTGAGATATACTCATTCCTGTGGGTATCACCTTGTATACATGAGGTATACATATAACTAAACTTATTTCATCTTTCTCTGATTAGTCTGTTTTTTATTACAGAACTCTATCCCTGTTGGGGGGGGGGGCTGGGATTTAGCTCTGTTGATAGAGCGCCACTCTGCAGTCTCTGAGGTTCAGAGTTTGATTCCCAACACCACAAACATGGGAGAAGGATGTGGCAACCCACTTCCAAGGCAATCCAGAAAATAATCTGCCATTGAAAACCCTATGAGTGTCGCTATGAGTCAGACACGACTCGATGGCACCTAACAACAACAACAACATCCCTGTTAGGAGGACTGGGATTTAGCTCAGTTGGTAGTGCGCCACCCTGCAGTCTCTGAGGTCACACGTTCAATTCCCAGCACCACAAACATGGGAGAAGGATTTGGCAATCCACTCCCATGGGAATCCAGGAACAATCAGCCATTGCAAACCCTATAAGGGTCACTATGAGTCAGACACAACTCAAGGGCACCTAACAACAACAACAACAACAACAACAACAACAACATCCTGTTAGGAAGGGAGGCAGTGTGGAGGAAGAAGAGGATTCTAAGTACGCATCCAGCCATAATGGATGAAGCCATGTTCGACACAAATCTCGAAGGACAATGGACCCCACATCCTAATCTTAGATCAGTAGCTGCCTGAGCATAAACAAGGGCAGATCTTTCCACAACATCCACCTATGGGCCCAGCAAGTCCTTTAACCTCTTTTACAAAACAAAGACCATAAGTTTCACATGCCCTTGTCCACAAAAAAGGGCTTTTAGAGGTGGAGCTTGAACTCCTCCCACCAAGGGTCAAAGAACTGGGTGTGCCTGAGTTTGAACAAAACTAGAGGGAACCTGTGCCTGTGCACTCTCTCTTCCCTTCTCTCTTCTTCCTCTTCACTCCTTGCCTTCTACTCTCTTCCTTCTCCCAGGTGGCCATGTGCACGCCTCCTTCTCTCTGGAGCAGTTCCATGCAAGCCACCTCTTCTCGCAGCCCGGCATCTTCTCTTTCTATCCAAGGCACTTTTCCTTTTAGAAGCTTGCTTAACTCTTCTGTCTGGCTTCTTTACCTTCCTTTGGGAATAGAAATATCCTGCCTATTCACCCACAGAACCAAGGTTTTTCCAAGTTCCTTTCCAGGTTTAGCTAAGCTTCTCCCAGGGTCTCAGTTTTCCCTGTGATTATTCCTTAAAGTGTACTATATTTTAATAAATCCTGTCCATATTCTCTTCTAGCTGGAGTTTAGCTCAGATAGTAGAGTGCTGCTCTGTACTTCCTGTGGACCTGGGTTCAATCCCCAGCACTGCAAAAATGGGAAAAGGATGTGGCAGTCCACTTCCAAAAACAATCCTGAAACAATCAGCCATTGAAACTCTATGAGGGTTGCTATGACTCAGACCTGACTTAAGGGTACCTAACAACAACAATAAACAGCAACAATATTCTCTTCTATAATTTCTGCATGGGGTATAAATTCTTTTATATGCAAAAACATGCTTCAGGTGAGTTATTGAGGCAGGATAGTGAGATGCCCAGGTTGACCAAGAGCCCGGAGTTAGCCCAAATGACCCCCTTATCTTAGGATTCTATTTTACAAGCGCTGCTCCACAAATTCCTTTAAAAGATCACTAGATCAGAATGATCTGGGCCAGAACAAAAGGCTGTAGATAGGGGCAGTAACTTCCCAGAACTCCCAGACCTCAAGACAATACAAATGGCATACTTTAGCAACTCAAAGCCCCACCTTATCTCAAAGCCCCACCTTATTTGACTTTCAATAGCAGACCCCTCTGACTTTAGCAACTCAAAGCCTGACCTTATCTGACCTTCACTTTCTCCACTCCCTCCTTCCCTGCTTGTAAACCACAATATAACCCTTCACCCTGCAACGAGTGCGGGGGAGGGGTCCCAACACTGAACCGCTGCGCCGATGAGGTGTGGTACCCTCGAGCTCGAGCATTAATAAGGGCTCTTTGTTATTACATGTGACTTTGAGATGCCCAGGCTGACCAAGAACCCGGAGTTGTCCCGAATGACCCCCTTATCTTAAGATTCTGTCCTGCAGGCACCACTCCACAAATTCCTTTAAAAGATCACTAGATCAGAATGCTCTGGGCCAGAACAAAGGGCTGTAGATATGGGCAGTAACTTCCAGGACCCAGGCCTCAGGATAATACAAATGGCATGCTTTAGCAACTCAAAAGCCCCACCTTATTTGACTTTCAATAGCAGACCCCTCTTACTTTAGCAACTCAAGCCCCACCTTATCTCAAAGCCCCACCTTATTTGGACTTTCGCCTTTCACCTTCTCCACCCCCTCCTTCCCTGCTTGTAACCCACAATATAAGCCTTCACCCTGCGGCGTGTCGGGGTCCCAACACTGAACCGCTGTGCCGGTAAGGTGTGGTACCCTCGAGCTCGAGCATTAATAAAGACTCTTTGTTATTACATGAGACTTTGGACTCCCTGGTTGTCTTTGGGGAACTCGAACTTTGGGCACAACAAGACCTGACTCCATGGCACCTAACAACAACAACAACAACACCTGACCTTTAGGTAAACAGAAGGAAGAGAGGGAGCTTTTCTGCATCTGCTGCTTCTTAAGTGGCTTCAGGAAGCACCTTATAGATTCTCTTTGGCATATTTGAATTGCCAGCATCACTACCTTTGCCCTTTGTGATCATTACTAAGTAATATAAGGATTACTTGAACACAAATACTGCAATGCTGCAACAGTGACTGTCAGGCTGATAACTGAGAGGATTACTAAATGACTAACAGGTATGTAGCATATAAAATGTGGATACGCTGGACAAAGGCATGGTCTACGTCCCAGATGAGAGGAGCAAGAGGGCACGAGATTTCATCATTCTGCTCAGAATAGCACACAATTTGAAAGTTTTTAATGAATTGTTTATTTCTGGAATTTTCCATTTAATATTTCCAGACTGTGGTTGACTACAGGTAACTGAAACTCTGGGAAATAAAACTGGAGATGAGGGGAGAGGCCACTGTAGTTAACTGAAAGAAGCAATATGCTGGTGGAAGAGCAGACTGAAAATTAGCGTTGGACTGGAGGTGGGGAATATGTGTTTCTGCCAGCAGTTGGCGGATTTCCATAGTCTTCTGAACATGGCTTTGGTCTGTTGTAAGAGCAGGTGACATTTCTCCTTCAGTTAGGTGTTTTAGTTGTTGTTAGGCGCTGTCCAGTCGAGTCCGACTCATGGCGACCCTCACAGGGTTTTCAATGGCTGATTGTTTTGGGATTGCTTCGGGAGTGGATTGCCACATCCTTCTCCCATTAGGTGTCTTAAGTCCCCCATTAATTTGTGTGAACCAACTCACAGCAGACCTGAACTTAAGTGACCCCTGTGTGGCTAGTAAGAACCTGTGTGAATGGAGGCAGAGAAGGGCCAAGGTGGCTGCCATTGCTAACTTGCCCTCCTCCTCCCAGAGGGTGTTGCTTCCTAAGGGCCTGTCTGAGGAGGCCCTGGCCCATGGCCACCCTTGGCAGCAGAGATACACCACAGGCATGAGGAGAGGGAGCCTAAAGACGCACATTCCTTCGTGGCTTGTGTTGACTTCCCTTTTCCATCTGGGAGGTGTTGCAGTGAAGAGGCCGTCCCCACCCAGCAGGAGCAAGCGTCTGCCTGCCTGCCTGCTCCCTAATGCCAGGACGCAGCCTGCTAGAACTTCTAAGCTGTTGGGCATCCTGGGCGGGATTGCAAGACAAGGCAGGCCTCAGGCCAGGGGTGGAGGAAGGTGGCTGCAGGAAGTGGTGACCAGAAAGAAGCAGCCAGGCTTCAGGGTGAAGTGGGGAGTGAGTCACCCTCAGATGCCAGGAACACAATGGCAATGGGCAGACAGCTCTGCAGAAAGGGCCAGGGAGGATGTGGCCAGGCAGATGGACATCAATGGGAAACATCACACAGCTCTTTCTGTGTGATGATCTCAGCCAGCAGGAGTGCCTGGGCTTGGAGAGCTCAAAAGGGCCATCTTCCTGCTTCAGCAAACTCAAATGGTGGCCTCGGTCAAGGACCCATTTTAAGTTCAGGCCTCTTTGGGATTATTGCCACATGGTTGACCACTGGTGGAGAATGAATAAGTAACTGTATCATGTGATTTCAGATATACAGGGAGGCTGTGTGGCTGTGTGACTAGAAGTGTACAGTCTGGAATCAGTACAGCAGGCTTTGAACTCTGACTAGCTCTGTGTCTTTAACCTCTCTGGGCTTCAATTTATCACTGGTAAAACTAATGCTATTCACTGATGACTTTCCAAAGATCACCAGATACTGTGTGAGCAAAGCAAAGTTGGGTTTTCAGCATGCTAAGGTATGGCAGCCTGAGGCTGTACCACTGTGATGTCCCATCCTGTCAGATCTCAGAAGCTACGCAGGATCGGGCTGGTTAGTACTTGGATGGGAGAATGCCTGGGAACACCAGGTGCTGTAGGCTTGGGAGAAGGACCCGGCAACCCATTCCAAAAAAAACCAACCAGCCATTGAAAACTCTATGAATAGCAGAGAAGCGTGATTATAGTGTTTTGTCTGCTGTACATAGGGTTGCTATGAGTTGGACACCAACTCAACAGCACCTAACAACAGGAGCAACCACAAGGTATGGCAGCTTTCTGCCTTGGAAGCATTTAAAGGCAGTGGGGGTATAGATGAGGCTTGTGTGGGGAGGAGTTCTGGTTTAAGACAGGTCTTAAAGCGGGAAGGTTTGATTAAGATTGGGCAGAGGATTGATAGACTCTGCACCAATTCTTCTGTTTTTCTTATTCACTGTCCAGCTTTCCCCCAAAATACATGTGATCAGTCATCTCTTTAGAAGTTTCTACAGCATGCCAGCAGGTTCTAGACCACGGGGATCTCAACCCTGATTGTACCTCAGAGTCAACAGAAGACCTTTTAAAAAATGTTAAAGCTGGATCCACGCTCACAACCTCTAATCATGCAACCCTTGATCAACTGAATCAGAATTTCAAGGTGAGGCCCACCCACTGCTGGAGTTCAAAAGATGCCCAGGTGGGTCTATTATGGAGCCAGCTGAGAACCTCTGCTCTAGATCAAGGCTGCTCAAACTTTCGCTGCACAAGAATCACAGAGAGAACTTGTTAGCCACAGATTCTGGGCTCCAGAACCCAGGAATTCTGACTGAGTTGAGGCTTGAGGATGAACATTTCCAACGTGCTCTCAGGTGATGCTGATGATTAGTTTGCTAGGGCTGTCAAAGTACCAGACATGGGGGCTCCAACAGCAAGAATTTATTATCTCCCACTCCTGGAGGCTGGACATCTGAAGTCAAGGTGTTGGCTGGGTTGTTTTCTTCTGAGGTCTCCTTGGTGATCTATACGTCTTCACATGGTCTTCCTTCTACATATGCATCTGTGTACTCATCTCTTCTAAGAGGGACATCAGTCAGACAGATTAGGGTCTACTTTATGGGATTCATTTTAACGTAATTGCCCTTGTAAAGACTCCATCTCCAAATACAATCCCATTCTGAGGTCCTAGGGGGTTAGGACTTCAACATACGTATTTTGTGAAGACACAATTCAGGCTCGAGGATGCAGCCTTCCAAGTCCGTGGACCTTGCTACTTTAAGTAGCAATTGATATAAGAACCAGTGTGGATTCACCAGGTAAGAAGTGTGATTTCTTCTGGATTTTTAAATACATACTTTGATATTAGTGAAATTCCTGAGTGTTCTTTCTCCTTTCCTCTAGAGCAAAGTAAGCAAGGGGGAGTGGTGGACAGAGGTCAGAGAAGTAGCTCAGAGCCAGGGCTCTGTAAGTCATTGTGAGGACTTCATACAAGAAGCACATGAAGCCTGGTATGGTAGTGCACACCTGTGATCCCAGCACTCGGGAGGCTGAGGTAGGAAGATAACTAGTTTGACACCAGCTTGGCTTACACAGTGAGTTCAAGGCCAACCTGGGCTACATCATGAGACCCTGACTAAAGAAAAACACAAAAACTAGACGGAAAAAAAAAAAAAAAAGCATAGGAGCTTTCTTTACTATCAGACTCTGCTGAATATTCCAAGGTACAGGAGATTTTCCTACTTTAGAATCTTCCTTTATCAGCCTTCATTGGCCACATCAGCTATTTGATGTGAGGTGGCTGAATTTTCCTTGCTCATTTCCCTGTGCTAATTTACATAGTTAAAAAAAAAACTATTTTATTGTAGTAAGACTACTGAACAAGAAATCTACCCTCTTAACAAATTTGTAAGTGTATTCAGATATGTGATTGCTGATTGTAGGTCCAGTGTTGTACAGCAGACCTCTATGGCTTATTTGACTTGATTGACTAAAGCTCTATGCCTGTTGATAGGTACCATCGCTCCCCATTTTCTCCTACTCCAGAACCTGGCCACCGCCATTGCATTCTTTGATTCTATGAATTTGAGTATGGTAGATACCTCAAATAAGTGGAACCATGCAGTATTTGTCACTCTGTGTCTGGTTTACTTCACTTACTGTAAAGCCCTCAATGTTCAACCATCTCGTTACATGTGGCAGGATTTCCTTTTTTTTTTTTTTCTTTCAGTACTTGGGAGGTTGAACCCAGGGCCTCACACATAGTTGCAAGTGTTCTCCCACTGGGCTAACCCACAGCCCATTTTTTTTTTTTTTTTAATTTTTAAGTCAAGGTTTTGTTATGTTGCACAGGCTGCCTCTGGCCTCAAACTTGTGGTCCTTCTGCCTCTGCCTCCCACATTGGTGGGATTACAGGCATGTGCCACCACTCCTGGCTAGGATTTCCTTTTTTTTAATGATAAGTAATATTCTATTACACTGGGATTTGGCTCAGTTGGTAGAGCACTGCACTGCAGTCTCTGAGGTCCCAAGTTCAATTCCCTGCACCGCAAAAATGGAAGAAGGACCTTGCAATCCACTCCCAAGGCAATCCCGAAACAGTCAGCCATTGAAAACCCTATGAGGGTCCCTATGAGTCAGACATGACTCAATGGCACCTAGCAACAACATTCTATTATGGGAGAAGGACATGGCAATCCACTCCCGAGGCAATCCCGAAACAATCAGCCATTGAAAACCCTATGAGGGTCGCTATGAGTCGGACATGACTCAATGGTACCTAAAAACAACAACAACAACAACAACAATAACATTCTATTGTACATATATGCCACATTTTCTTTGTGAATTAATCTCTTGATGGACATTTGGGTTGTTTTCACATTTTGGTTATTGTAATGTGATAGATTCCTCTGGGTTAGATGTGACCACCAGTATCTTAAAGTAGGTCTGACACGATGACCTAGGAGATCCCAGCTGTACTTGGACCTATAATGGTAAAGGGCCTATTGACATTCACCGCTGTAAAGGAGGCAACTCCTTGACAGGGGTAGAGCTCCATGGAGGGATTCTTCCTAGTGGTGTGGCTGCCCTTAAGGGTTGTCCATGGATCACCTATGCTCCTCTAAGTAACCCCAATAAACTCATTGTTTCACCAAGCTTGCCTTCCCAGAATCGTTTCTTTGGTCTGTCTGTGCTATCTCTATCTAGGATAAGTAGACATTCCTTTCACATCTCCCCAGGGAAAGTAGTTAATGCAACAGCTATAGGACATCAAAAGCACTGGCAATAAAACAAAAAATAAGCAAGTAGGACTATATTAAAACAAAGGAAACACTCAGCAGAAGAAAGAGATAACCTATAGAATGGGAGAAAATATAACAGTAGTTCATCCCTTGGTATCCATGGGGGATTGGTTCAGGATCCCTCCTGGATGCCAAAGTGCATAGATCCTCAATTCTCTTGTATAAAATGGTGTAGCATTTGCATATAACCTATGGGCATACTCCTGTATCTTTTAACTCATCTCTAGATTACTTATAATACAAAAGACAATGGATGTGCTATGTAAATAAGTGTTATACTGTATTATCTAGGGAAGAATGACAAGAAAGTCTGTTCATATTCAGTACAGTAATAATTTTTCACTCAACTATTTTTAATCCACAGTTGGTTGAATATGCAGATGTGGAACCCAAGGATACTGGGGCTGACTGTATTTGCAAATCATGTAAGGGATGAGGGGATAATCTCCAAATGTTGTAGGAGTACAATTACTTCTACAACACAAAAGTACAAATATAGCAAAACAACTAGTCTCATAGCTTGACATCCATGAAGTGGCTGCTGTAATATATTCTGACTTGAGGACATTCCCAGCACTGGTAGGTACTGCAGAGTCACGGCCAAGGCCAGCTGGCTGGGATGTTGCAGCACCTACATGTACCTAAACAAATATAAGAAATGGCTAAACGTAGCTATTTGCAAAGCCTTTCACTGCCTCCCTTCAGCTGTGAGGCTGTGAGTCCTGCATGGGCAGTGCAGGCCAGGGCCATGGGCTTGCCAACAATCTATGCAGAGGAAATTCAGAAGAAGAGGAAAGTCAGAGCCCAAGAACCAGACCAATTACTGTACAGCCCAGAGAAAACTTCTTTAAATTAGTTGTTTTTGCCCAACTCCTTGAGATCTTTCTATGTTGAGAAAAAGAAAACTTCAAGCTTATATTCCAAAGGAGATCTTATTTTTATTATTATAATATAATGTGAGTTATCGCTTAAAGAGAACAAAACAAGCTTCTGGTGTTTTTAAGGTACACACAGTTTGGAGGGGCTGAGGCTGCAATCTGCTGTGGCAATGCATTCTAAGCAAATCTGATTTTTGTGAATTTAAAGTAGTGTAATATAAAAATATTGCCTTGGTGTGTAAGACAATAACTTGTAGACTGTTTCCTATTATTACTGCTTAGCACCTGAAAGGGCCCCTTTAGCTAACAAACTGTAATCTTTCTTTTTTCTCTGTGTCAGGAGAACTGTATTTGAAGATATCTAAAATTTTGCAAGGAATTTTAGTGCTTATTACGTTGCTGTTTTAATACTATTTCTCAATTTGAGTATAAATCCTATAAAAATACCATTTAAGTGATGATGTTGTTAAAACTAGGGCTGAAATATGTAACTATAAATCAAAAAGTCCCAAGTAAAAGTTAGATGGGATAAGGCAGTATGAATAAGGCAAAATAATACTATGCTATTAATTTAGGCCATTTCATGTCTGTCAGCTTGTCATGCTGTGGGGCTTTGCATGTTTCAGTGATGCTGAAAGCTATGCCACTGATATTTCAGACACTAGCAGGGCCACCCATGGTGGACAGGTTTCAGTAGAGCTTCCAGACTAAGACAGACTAGGGAGAAGGACCTGGCAGCCCACTTTCAAAACAATTGTTGTTGTTGTTGTTGTTGTTGTTGTTGTTGTTGTTAGGTGCCGTCGAGTCGGTATCCGACTCATAGTGACCCTCATAGGGTTTTCAATGGCTGAGTGCTTCGGGATTGCCTTGGGAGTGGATTGCCAGGCCCTTCTCCCATTTTTGTGGTGCTGGGAATTGAACTTGGGTCCTCAGAGACTGCAGCGCAGTGCTCTACCCACTGAGCTAAATCCCAGCCCTTCAAAACAATTAGCCATCGAAAACCCTGTGAATAGCAGAGAAGCACTGTGCTAGAAAATGAGCTCCCTAGGCTGGAAGGCATTCAAGAAAGGCCTGCGGGAGAGTTGCCTCCTTAAAGTAGAGTCGGCCTTAATGATGGGAATGGAGTAAAGTCCCTGAGACCTCCTTTTGCTGATGTGGCATGACTCAAAATGAGAAGAAACACAGTGGCTGCAACAATGGGCTCAAACATAAAAAGACTATGTGCATGGCACAGTGTTGGATAGTGCTTTGTTCTGTTGTACATATGGTCGCCACAAATTGGATCTGACTGGACAGCATCTAACAACAATAACAAATTAATTTAGGAGACAGCTGTATAGCAAAACTTAAAAATAGTGTTTAAAATATTAAAAGCAACATTAAAGCAAAAATGTGCTTCAATAATTATAGACTTTTTACACTCCAAAAATGCATCCTTCATACTCTTACTTACTGCTATGGGAAAATGAGGCTTGAATTATGAACAATCTCCAGGAACTTGTTTATTAAAAGAAAAAAGACTCCATATGAGAGGGTGGACAAAAGCTAGACACTTATAGTTCACAAGAATCAAACTGTATTCCAATGTCAGTTGTTTGTGTCAAAGAACTAAAACCTGAACAAACATCTCATAACTATAATGCAATTTGTCCTGAAAACTCATGGCAACTAAAAGGTAATTCATCATTTTGCATTGTAGCAAGATTAGTAATCTGTTTGGGCATGGAAATAAATTTATGAATAATGTTGATCAAAAACAATTAGAATGCAAAATAATAGGCACAGTTATTAAAGCTATGGAAATTCATAAGCTTGCCTGCTGACAGGGGAAGTTTAATTTAAACTGATGGAAATAATTGTTCATGTGGTTAATAAAAGCAAATTGGCATGGTTTCCAGGACTGAAGGGGTGAAGGAGTAAGGGATGATAGGTGGAGCACAAGGGATTTTTAGGGCAGAGAAACTACTCTGCATGATACTGAGATGGTGGATGGAAGCCATCATACATCTGTCCAAATCCATGGAATGTGCAACGCCAAAAGCAAACCTGGATGTAAACTATGGAGTTCAGTAATTATCAATTTTGGCTCATCAATAATAACTCTGTGCCCCAACTAAAGCAAGATGTTAATAGAGGAAAGTGGGAAGGATCATGAAGAGGTATATAGGAACTCTGTATTTTTTTTGCTCAATTTTTCTTTAATTCTAAAGCTGCTCCTAGAAAAGTCTATTAATTTTTTTAAAAGTAAACTGGTGGAAGTGGAAACTACTGCATGATATATCTTTGGAAATCATGAATCATCCAACACAAGTCAGGCTAAAACACGCTTTCAGTTCTTTATTTTACATGAAGGTGCATTACTTATTTCCAGGGGCATAAAGAACCACATGAGCATGACAAAAAGACCTTAAACCAGTTGCCAAAATAAGCTATCTCATTTGGTGACTATCATGGACATTAAATCCATCTTTCCATAGGTATCAATTTCACTCATTATAGGAAAAGTGACACATCTCCCTCTGTTTGTTAATTAAGTAAACATTGTATCTTAGCAATTCTCACCATAGGATCCATCACACCAACAAACATATATGAAAGTGCCTAGCGAAGTGCCTTAAAATCATGGCAACAAATGGGGCATGGTACTCACATTTATTATCCCAATAACTCAGGAGGCAGAGGTAGGAGGATCACAGGTTTGAAGCCACAGACAGCCTGTATAACTTAGTGAGTTATATACTTAGTGAGTTATACTTAGTGAGTTATACTTAGTGAGTTTTATCTTGAGACAGGGTTCCTGTCTCAAGATAAAAAATAAAAAATGGGCTGGGGGAGCAGCCCAGTGATAGAGCACTTGCAAAGTAGGTGCGAGGCCCTGGGTTCAATCTCCAGGTACCGAAAACAAAACAACTCCCCCCAAAAAACAAACAAACAAATAAACAACAACTACAAAAAAATGGCAATTATAAAAGCAATTCATCCTTAAAAATTATGTCAAGATTAACAGTGATGACTATGTATTTTGTTGATTGGCAATAACACACTCTGTTGGAACACACAGCTTTTGCTTAAGAAGACTAAGACTTTTTCTTTTCTTTTTTTCAGTACTGGGAGTTGAAGCCAAGGCCACGCACATGTTAGGCTTTACTACTGAGCTGCATCCCCAGCTCCTGTTAAAGAATTTTTTACTTTGAAATAAGACTTACTAAATCGGGCAGGCTGCCTCTGGCCTCAAGTCTGCGCAGCCTCAGCATTCCAAGTAGCTGGGATTCCAGGTGTGCACCATGGCGCCTGGCTAAGAGAACAGGAGACTTTAAACTGGCTCTGCACAATCAGACTCCAATCTCCTTCGGTCCTGGGGCCACTTGTATCCTTTCCCTCATGTCACAGTCCAGCCTCTCTGTCTCAAAGCACGGACACAAACTCAGCCCAAGAAAAATAGAATTTTATTTCCTGTAACTCACACTGCTTTCTGACCTTCAGCCTTTTCCCTCCCTGCTGGTAGAACAACAGCCTCACAGTTTTCTGTGGTTCTAGGAGCCTCCCAAGTGTCAAGACATGGTGGGGATTAGGGGAACATGGATAGGAAAGTTACTGCCGAGACATGCTATCTCTCTCTGTATGTGCTGGCAGCCCCTCCAGCTTTCTGCTGTTTTCTGTCCTACCTGTGGGAGTCTTTGCCAGGCTGCTCTTAATCTTACCTGCCTAGACGTAGCCATTTTCTCTCTGGGGTTTTCCTTCCTTAGTAGTCATGGTGTTGCCAAGCTAAGCATAATTCTTTCTGTTCCTAGAACTCATAACTTCTCATTTTCCTCTTTATTCCCATGTATGGACAAGTCTTCAGCCATTGAAAACCCTATGAATAGCAGAGAAGCATGAACAATACTGTTTCACTGTTGTACATAGGGTCACTATGATTCGGACACTGACTCAATGGTACCTGACTCAATGGCGCCTGACTTGACGGCACCTAACAACAACAGCAACAACATGGATAACTTTCCAGGCGGGAAATGATACAAACACTCTTCCTTTAATCTTCTCCACAATGCCTCAACCCTAGAATTCCCAAAGGGTCTAAGACTCTAAGCTTTTGAAATTAGGAGCAAAACCACTTCCCAGCTATCTCTGTTTTCTACTTTTTGATCTTCCTCCCCCAAGGTACTGGGGGCAGAGCCTGCTGGGATTGAAGGAAGAAAAAAGAGCCCTACCAAAAAAAAAAAAAAAAAAGGAAAAGAAAATATTCAAAATATTATTTGACCATGTATTTTACAGTTGGCTGTCTATATCCATTGATTCTGCATGCACAGATTCAACCAACTACCAATGGAAAATGTACTTAGGCCTATGCAAGCTGCATCTGTACTGGACACATGCAGACTTTCTTCTTGTCGTCATTCCTTAAGCAACATAATTAAACAACTGTTTCTGAGTTGGACATGGTAGCACAGGCCTGTAATCCCAGCAAGTTGAGAGGTTGAGGCAGGAGGATCACAAGTCTGAGGCCAGAGGCAGCCTGTGCATCTTAGCAAGAGATCCTGTCTCAGTAAATAAATAAATAAATAAAGATAAATAAACAAGGGGCAGGGAGCAAGGCTCAGTGGTAGAGCGCTTGCCTAGCACACACAAGGTGCTGTGTAAGACCCCTTAGTCCTGCAAAACAAAACCAAAAAAACAAAAAACTGCAACTATTTACATAGCATTTGCACTGTATTCTGCACCATCTAGAGATGATTTGAACACAGGAGAATGTGCATAGGTTATATGCAAATGCTACAACATTTTACGTCAGAGACTTGAGCATCCGGGGCCTTCCTATCCATGTGGGTCCTGGAACCAATCCTGTGGATACTGGGGGCTGACGGTATCTGTATGTAGGCCTTTTCTTCCCTGGCATAGTTTAAGCTGCCAGATAGCCAGGGCTGTTTCTCAGCAGAGTGGTTTCTGAGAGCATGTGTCCTTTATAATCTCTGGTGGTTAAAAAGACAAGTAAATGGTAGAGAAGTCTTTGACAGGGGTTGGGGGGTAGGAAGGGGGAAGGAAGCATACAAGAGTATAAGGGGGAACCTACATGAATAATGTACAACAAAATGCATATATGGAAATGTCACAATGAAAAGCATGTCAGAATGAATCACATTAAGGTGTACATTAAAAATTTCCAATAACAAAAAATAATAGTCTCTGGTGGTTCTCCCTGGAGTCTTGGCCAACTTTGAGGAAAGTGTGGGACCTGTCTTGTGGATCATAATGGCCACATCCCTGCTGCTCAGTCATCCATCTTCCCTTCCCAGTCACTGCCAACTATTACATTTTTGATCACCTTTGGGGACACTGGGTACTTCTGAACATGGTTTACCAGACTGGATGGAATGAATAGGTTCTTTTTTTCCTGTCAAATGTAAAGATTTCAGCATAAATAATTAAAGAGAATAGTGGATATAAATAATCACATTACTATGAGAAGGGAAGAGAAAAAGTAGAAACTTCAATACTTTGAGTCTTCTATCTCAAAATCCCATGGTGCTTATCTAGAATTTTCATGGCAGATATTCCTTGAAGGAGGCACAGGAGACCCATCTAAAATGCAAATGTGCTGTTTGCTGATGTCCTTAGATGACCTTGATGGTTACCGAGCAGAGTGTAAATCCTGAAGGAATGAGACATAGGGCAAGTAAGTTTTGACAGAAGGAGGGGGGATGGGAAGGAAAAGGCCACAGTCTTCCACGGACAGCTGGGATGAGAAATGGAACATGAAAGAGTCTCAGAAATCCATCCAAAAGTTTATCCTTTGCCCACAATCAGCCCTGCTTCTGTGGAAAGGGAATTGTGTGAAACTATTGCATTCTCTTTTGTGAGTTGTCCCATGGGAGCCTTATTCAAACTCCACTCAACTGGGCAGGGAGCCCAAGGCTGCTGATCTATCCTGGGATGCAGCTCCCTGTGGCTTCCACTCACCCTGTGGATAGAATCCCAGGGCCCACGTTGGTGATCCGCCACTGGGAGGCACCAGTCCCATGGACATGGGGACAATCCGCTCTGCTCTGGCCACCCAGTCTCTCTACAATCTTCTCCTGCTCCTACCACCCAGGGCTGAAGGTGTTCTCCAGCTCCCTGCAGCCCTAAGCCTTTTCAAGGCCATTAGTGCTTTTCTTCTAAACCTTCTAGCATTTGCTATCTAAAGAGAGGAGGATACATCATCTTCACCTCACATCAGGGCTTAGACAAGCTATTTAGAGGCCCAGGTTTCTGTTGCCTGCTGAGAATGAAAAGCAGAACAGTTGGAATGACAGCTTTGAGCCCTGCACTTCCTGTTTAAGGGGCTCTGAGATGTGCCCTGCTCTCAAAATGTGGTGAGGACCAGCAAGGAGGCTCTGCTGGGACAATTTAGCACAGACTAAGCTCATCTACTTCAGGCCTTATGCCTTTCAGCAAGGAAAGGCCAAGACTCTCGTTCCACCCTCCTTACGTTTCTGCTCCTTAATCCGAGTTCAATTCTGAAAGTTCAGTCAGACTTGGGGAGCAATTATACCATGCAAGATGGGAAATTTGGGCCTTGGGAGCTCAGCTTAAATTCGAGGGCTGGAGGCTGAGCGAACCTACGCAGGGAGAGCAGGATCAGAACCACATCCATCCCTGCATCCCAGTGCCCAGCCTAGGTCTGCCACCTTACAGCCACTCTGTCAGTGTTTGTTGTACCGAAATGAAACTGCCTTTAGTCTACATTTGTGGACTCTGGGTCTACCTTATGAAACTTTTTAATCCTCCCAAATAAGCCTCAGGCTCTAAAAAAGATAAACTGGTTTTGTTACATGACCAAGAAGTTCCTACTGCTTGCCATTGCTTTTCTTATTGCTTCCCGCTCCCCTGGCATGTAGGAGTGCATAGAGCAAAAGAGTAGAAAGTAGAGGGAAAGGCCCCTTCTCATTGTCAGACCAGATGCTCATGTGCTTTTATGGAATAAATATTTCATGTCAGACTGGACAAAGCACTGGATTCCTCGTGAGAGGAGATGAAAGGAATGACAGAGCTGGCCAGAGCAGGAATACCAAAGGTTCTTTCTTCTCTCTGGCCAGCTGCTTGGCTCCTTGGAGCAAAACAACCCTTCTGTCTGGGAAATGTGTCAGACCTGGCCCTGCTGTGGCTTTCTCCCTAGATAGTATAAGGCAAGTTCCCTGGTTATTCTCCTTGTTTCTAAACCCATCCACAGGACCTCTTCAGTGGCTGCTATTGTTTTGGAACTTTCTTGCCTTTGGAGATGGTCTATGATTTACATAAACAATTGTATACTCTCAAACTATTGATGAGGCTTTCAGTCATTAACCCCTATAGCTCCTTATTGTTGCTGCAAATACAATAACCTGTATTAAAAGACAAAACTACAGGGCTGAATGTAGCTTAGAAGTAAAGCACTTGCCTAGCCTGCACAAGGTCCTGGGTTTAATCTCCAGCACAACTCGCCCCCACCCCCCCAAACTCTCTACTCCGCCAAAAAGACAAATTACAATAAATTAGTTTGAAGATCTCATTGGTTTTTGTTTGCTGTTCAAGACTCAGGTAGTACTATAACAGGCATTTATAAACTGCTTTTGCTAAAAAAAAAAAAAAAAAGCATGAAGAGTCTCAGAAATCCATCCAAAAGTTTATCCTTTGCCCATGATCAGCCCTGTTTGTGTGGAAAGGGAATTATGTGAAACTGGACCTCCCTTGGATCCCTAAGTGTCCTGTTCCAGTCCCCCAAGAGGGATCTGAAGGTCAGTGCTTATCCTAGACCTGTAGTCATTTTGGATTTGGGGAACATTCGTCTATAGGCAAGGGCCTGAAACTATCCCTCAAGCCATGACAACCATAATGATTTCTTGGGACCACCCTGAAGAACCAGAGCTGAGGTAATAATCCATCAGGCCACCCCTTGACCCGGACTACTTAATTACATCTATCTGTGCTGCTCTGCTTGAACCTAAAGCTCATGTCAGTTCCCCAAACATGCACTTGAGGTTACTGTACCCCTTTCATTGCTCCTCTTTCTAATGTGCTCATTGATAAGTCTTCTTTCCCTTCTTTTCACCATTATTCATCTATTTAATTCGTATATTGGGACAAGTGGCCAAGCTTTGCCTACTAGAAACCCCCTGAGTTGGGGCTTTGCCCTAAAACTCTAGTGATGATAGCTTATTCTGTTTTGTGTTAGACATGACAGAATGGTTGGATTTAGTAAGATGGGAACAAGGAAACGGAACAATAAAAAGGGCAAGAAAACACTGGCTTTTCTTACAAGGGTTGAAGCAGAGGCAATTTCCTTATTATGCTAACTCAGGTAGATGGGGCTCTTTCTGACTGCTTGTGGTAAATCTCCCATTTTTCAGGAAAAACTAGTGTGTTTGGGGATTGGTCTATTTCACTTAGTGCAAGTAACTCTCTTTTCATTTGTTCTTGTCTGCTGGGCTGGATCAAGAAGCTGGTCTAATACAATGGCCTTCCATAAACTTTGCTTAACACCTCATTGAAATGGAATTGAATTCTCTAAACCTACAAAAGATTATAAGTGGTTTCTGTTTGATCTTATGGTGTGTACATAGAACTCCTTTTCTGAATGTCAAACAGGGTACATTTGGACCAGAAGAAAGATTTAAAATCTGGGTGGCCCTAGGGATGAGTCATAGGGTCACTTTATGTATTCTGCACGTTATTTGGATAACATCATTTTCCTAATCTGTGCTTCAACTGTGGACAGAGACGTATTTGTTCTACTTTGGAGCAAAAGTCGAATTCTATGCAAATGTGTTGGCACCTCTGCTCTGAAAAAACTAGATTTGGAAGTTTGTGAAGTTCACAGAGGAAAATTAAGACGCCAGGAGTGAGAAATGGGAAGACCCCTACACATGCCTGGGCTCTCTCTTTTGTGTTTATCATCAGATTGTCTATAAACCTGGCCTCTGGTGTTTTACATCCTCCTTTGCTACCAGCTCACCAAGGTGCTTGGCTGCTACATCCATTCTATTTGGCAAACCTGTCTGGGATGGTGTCCCAAACTGCAGGGTTCTAATTAAATCCACCAACCAAAGTAGTAACGCTTTTTTCCGTTCCTCCCCAGAAGCTAGAGCTAACTGGTAAAAATTATGGAAGTGGGTAAAGAAATTGAAATGGGAAGATCAAAACAAAACAAAACAAAACAAACAAACTGTAAAGAAAAGAGTGGCAACAGCTACTTAGGTCACAGAAGGGCCAAGCCTTCGGGGTTCTAGATAGTGACCTACCTTGGGCGCCGTTAGGTCATGTGCCTTGGGAAACTGAGAGGTAAAGATAGAGGATGAGTTTTGGTGCCCCTTGCAGCAATAGCAATGAAAGAAAACCCTAGAAGGGAGACGGTGCAGAGACTGGTGGCTACAGGAAACATCTGGTAAGTAAGAAGATAAAAATCAATTGTAGGGGCCTGTGGAGTGGAGGAAACCCAGAAAAGGAAGGGTGGGGTAGTAATAAGCACTGGCATGTAGATTTGTCTTTTGATAGTAGTGGAATCCCGCCACCTGTCTAGCATTACGTTACATGCACAACTCTTACATATATAGCTCAATGATGTTTTCCATATATATACCTGTGAAACCACTAGCCACATCAAGATTTAGAACACTTCCTTCCCAGAAAATCCTCTCACTGTGAATAGTCCCCTCCTGTCATCTGAAAGTAGTTTCCATTCTTATTTAGATCACTATAGATTGTTTTTGCCTGTTCTTGAACTTTGCATGAATTTAACAGCAACAATTCTTCTCCTGTCTCCCTTATTCAATGTCCAGTTTCCACAAGCATATGATGTGACTGAAAATACCATGGCATGGATCAAGTGCACCTTCATCTTCATTGTGACATCTTTACTCTTCCATACTTTAAAGAGATCTTTTGCAACAGCTTTTCCCAATGTGCCTTTTGATTTCTTGACTGCTGCTCCCATGGGTGTTGATTATAGAACCAAGTAAAATAAAATCTTGGACAACCTCAATTATTTCTTCATTTATCATGAAGTTGCTTACTGACCCAGTTGTAAGGGCTTTTGTTCTCTTGGTGTTGAGGTACAATTCATACATAAGGCTGTGTTCTTTGATCTTCATCAGTAAATGTTTCAAAGCCTCTTCATTTTCAGCAAGCAAAGTTATTTCATCTGCATAACACAGATTGTTAATGAGTCTTCCTCCAATCGTGATGCTACATTCTTCTTCATGAAGTCCAGTTTCTTGGATTATTTGCTTAGTTTAGAGATTGAAGAGGTATGGTGAAAAGATACAGCCCTGACATACACCTTTCCTGACTTTAAACCGGACAGGGTTTCTTTGGTCTGTTTCAATGACTGCCTCCTGCTACGTGTACAGATTTCTCACGTGTACAGGTAAGTGCTCTGGTTTTCCCATTCTTTGTAACATTATCCATAGTTTGATGTGATCCACACAGTCAAATGCCTTTACACAGTCAATAAAACATAGACCTCTTTCTGGTATTCTCTGCTTGTAGCCAATATCCATCTGATGTCAGCAATGATGTCCCTGGTTCCACACTCTCTTCTGAATCTGGCTTGATTTTCTGGCATTTCCTTGTTAATTTACTGCTGCAGTTGCTTTTGAATGATCTTTAGCAAAATTTTACTTGTGTGAGATATTAATAATCCTGTTCAATAATTTCCACATTCAGTTGGATCCCCTTTCTTAGGAATGTTGTTAGGTGCCATCGAGTCAGGAAATAGGCACTGTCAAGCAATTTTCTCGAAGTGGTTGTATCATTTCTTACTTTTACCAATAATGAGAATTTTCAGTAGTGATCTTTGAGATGTAAAAGAAGTCAGCAACTACCTTAACCTCACCCAAGTTCCTGGTTGCATGAAATTTGCAAGGACCTGTGAGATATTGACCAAGCCATTTGCAGCTGACTAAAGAAAGACAAAAAATAAAGCCAGAGATCAGAGGGGGAGCCTATAACTGTCTTGCCCACCCCTCATGCCAGCAGTAAGGAAACCAGGGGCTATTTTTAGGTAGTCTTCTAGCATGGACATTAGCTAGTTAAAAGCAGGAAGCCAAATCTGCAAAAAATTGGGTTTAGGTGAAGGTGTGGGTTCAATATGTTAAAAGTTAGAGTGCTCAGGTTTGGTCTGGGTTTGTGTTTGAAATTTTAATTGTAGCTGGGCATGATGGGGTACACCTGTAACCCCAATGACTTGGGAGGCAGAGGCAAGAGGATTACAAGTTTGGAGCTAGAGGCAGCCTGCATAAGTAAGTGAGATTCTGTCTCAAAATAAAAATAAAAAATAAAAAGGGGGTGAGAGTGTAGCTCAGTGGTAGAACACTTGCAAAGTATGTCCAAGGCCCTGGGTTCAGCCCCCAAGTACAAAAAATAAGTAAATAAACATTTAGTTATATATGTATGTGGATAGACGAATAAAAATTTTCAATGTTTTATTTTCAATTTTTAAATTGCTAAAGATACCAAAAACAAAAACAGAAACAAAGAAAAACATTGAAAAGCTGAACCCAAACCCAATTTTTCACTGGGTTCAGGTTCAGAAAAAAATTTTTTAAATGCTTGAACTGGAACAGGCTCAGGGTTCAAGTTCATGTTCACTTTTCAGCCCTGCTGTCTATACATAAGGGTTGGAGTTTAGCTCAGTTGGTAGAGTGCTGCTCTGAGCTCTCTGACACCCTGTGTTTGATCCCCAGCACCATAAACAAAAAATGGGAGAAGGACATGGCAGCCCACTCCCAAAACAATCAGCCATCAAAAACCCTATGAAGGTCTCTATGAGTTGGACCTGACTCGATGGTACCTAAGAACAACTAATCTGAACCTAAACTGAAAATGAACCCTCTAAACCTTGACATATTGAACCCACACCTAAATGTGAACCTAAATTTTCACAGATTTGAAGCCTTGGCTACCAGGGAAAGGAAACTGGCAAAATGAAAGTTGCTAAAATTGCTAAAATTTGTTTCTGATTAACTTATTGAAAAACAATAATACAAAAAAATGAGCAGGGTAGGTGGCAATGTGTCTCATACTTTATCAAGCATGAAAATGTTTTGGGGAGCCAGTTAAAAATACAGATTCCCAAGCCCTACCTGTAGAGGTTCTAATTCAATAGAGTCTAATTCAGTAGAATTAGAATTAGTGGGACCCAGGCATATGCATTTTTAAAGAGAATCCCAGGTGATTATCATTTGAAATATCAGAAACTATACATGATGGAACACTGTGTGTGGGAGGTAATAGCAGGGACACTTTGATCTCATCTTAACACCTTGTTGATTGACACTAATCTTTCTCATCTTTAAACATTTTGTTGAAGATCCTCCCCTTCTCATCTCACCTCCCACTGGGGATTGAACCCAGGGCCTTTTAGCTAGGCAAATGGTCCCCTACTGAGCTACATCCCCCATGCAGGTGCCCTTTTAAACAAATGGGCATTTTTTCTGCCCAAGCCCATTCTGGGTTAGTTGGGTTTCCTCTATATTACCAAGCACTCTTTACCTCCCCCAAATTGGGGGAACATTTCCACTGTTGATTTTGTTCCCTGGAACTCTTCTTGATTATGCACGTTAAAAGATGGGCTCCGCTTTGTTCCTCCCTCCCTTGACTCCAAGGAGGACAATTGCCATAACCCTTACCACCCTTGAGAGTGAGTCTACTGTTCGTTTCCACGCTGAGCTATGAGAAGATATCAAAAATGACCGAGACAGCGTTATAAAGTTCAAGCCACTTTGCCCTATAGTAGGTACTTGATACATGGTGAGAGAATTGAGTTTATTGTGTTTTAAGGATGAGTTAAGGACCTATGATGTGATAGGCACTGTGTGAGGGCAAGGAATAGAATTGTGAAGAAGATACAGGTGATTTCTACTTTCAAGAGCTTTTCATTCTAACGGGGCAGTGTTGGTTAACTGCCATAACAAAAATGCACAAAACACCCAATTCTCACTGGCTTAGCACAAGGAAAAATGTGCTCTTTATGCATTTTATTTCAGTCCAGTTAGGACTGGTGAGAGGACAGGTGATCCGCTCCAGGCAATCCTTTAGAGTGCCAGGTTCTTTCTACCTTCTGTATCTACATAGTCCTCCTCACTCAGCCAGTAGATTGGAAAAAGAGCTAGGGATTGCATGGGTAGTTTCTATGGCCACGTCTGGAGGTGACCCACATCGTTTTACCCCTTTTCCATTGCCCATCTGCGGTCCCGAGGGACACCTAGCCCTTCCCCACAAAGGAGGGTAGGAAGTGGAGCTGTGTGCACAAGAAGAGAAGGATCAGAGTTTGTTGAGTACATGGGAGCCTCTACTGCGGGGCTGAAGAATGACCAGGGAAGCATAAACCTATGTTAAGTGCTGTGATTTGGGGAAGTAAAGAGCACTTGGCAATATACAGGAAAGATACCTAACGCCACCTGGGCTTGGGTTGGAAGAATGTGTTGAAGAAACTGACATTGAAGCTGGGGCAAAAAAAAAAAAAAAATCATTTCTCTTTAGAATATGGTAACTTCTCTGCTAATGGTATACTCATTTGTGTGAACAATTTGTTTAAATCTCCTAAATTTTTTTAAACAAAGTAACCACTAGAAAACAGTATGCCCTTTTACTGGGTCACTCTTTTTGCTTGCTCTAAGAAGCAATAGCATAATGTGGTATACACAGTTGGCTGACTGCCCAAATCTACCCATTTCTTTCTTCCTTCTTGATAAGAAAATGTCAGTTTTCTTCAGCCATCAAGCAACAGTATGCTCTAGGAAAATGAGCTCTAGGAAATGGGTTACAATTGGTCTAAGCCAAACCTGGCAATCCAATTCACCTTTCATTCATTCAACAAATATTTAATAAGCTCCTGCCATGCATCTGCCTATTCTAAGTGCTGACAATCTTTACCAATGATAGGCATGAAGTGGGCATGTGGCCCAACTCCAGACAACGAGAAGGAAAAGGAATGCTACTAGGGACCTTCTGGAAAAAGGCTTTTCCTTCCGACAAAATAAAAAGAATAGATCCTGAAGAGAAAGCTGGGGCTTTTCTTTCTGTGTTTGTGTCATGTGGGATGTGTGTTTTCTTTCTGTGTTTGTGTCATGTGGGATGTGATGTTTGGAACTGCAGCAGTTATCTTGTGACCATGAGGAGAAAGAAGAGAATGATGAAATGACGGCTGAGAGACCTGGCCATACAAACCTAGAACCACCTGCTTTTGTTATGTGGGAAAACAGAAATCCAATAATCTAGTTTCACTTGAATATTCAGTCACTTGTAACCTTAAGCATTCTAAAAATATGCACAGTTTTGTTTTAATTATTTGTTTGGGATAAGAATGTGTAAATATTTTAATGAAGGAAGAATCTGACATGCTTTCTTACTCTCCTTGCTCTGCTTGGTCATAGAGGGATTTCTAGCCCAAGTATTTTTGTGAACAAAGTTCATTCCATGAGCTGTACTCCTTATGGCCTGTGAGATTTGGAGACCTCTCTGAATCTTGTTCGAACAGAAACTTGGCAAGCTCTATATTCTAATTCAGAGCTTCCTGGCTGAAGTTAGTGGAATGCCAGCTAAGTAATCAAGTTGGTAAACCAGAGATGTTTGAAATTAATAAAGGAAATATTTGGGGATAAGCTTTAATTTTGGAAAAAGTAGGTCAAATAACTCTTTACTGGAACAAATTGGCTTGGAGTCACAAATATGTCCCTTGTCATTTGGCTTCTCACTGTCTTGATGGTGACAATAAAGGAAACATTTTTCCCATGGACCATAAGATTTGGGTGCTAATGTGTGTTTGCTCTCATTATTACATAGTTGATCCAAAAGACTTTCATGTCTGTCCATTCCTCACGCCATTGGTTGTTTTGACTCATAGCTACAATTTGAGGGAGAAGCTTTGGTCTGGGTACCAACAGGAAATATATGGCAGAGGTAATTGAAGACAATTTGATGAAAAGTCTCTACAAAGATGTGAATAGTAAGAAAAACCAACAAGGGACAGGGAAGTATTAGGGCTAACAATAGTTACTGCTTCTAGGATTAGAATGAGTTGAGGAAGGCGATGTTACTGGAAGCTGGAAAGACTGGTAGCTTTGGAGACAGCCATCTGGCTGCAGCTGTGGTCTTGGGCAGGACATAGCCATTGTCAAACCACAACTCTGAGTGCACAGAGCCAGGGAAAAAATACCCTGACATTTTTCTATGGTTATCCTATGATCTCCTGCTACTGCCTTGCATGGCTACAAGCAACCAGCAGTTACAGGGCAAAGGATGCTGGTTGAGTTCATCTGTAAATGTTACCCTCCTTGGCCACAGAGTAGGGTAGAAAAGGGTGGAGAGGATCTGGAAGGACAAATGGAGACTCTCCATTTGTGTGCCTTTGTTTCACCATTTTTTGAGAACTATATGCTTTTACTGCTTAGGATACAGGTTTTTGTTGTTGTTAGGTGCCATTGAGTCCTGTCCCACTCATAGTGACCCTACATACAATGGAATGAAACACTCCCCAACACTACGCCATGCCCAGCATTATTGTCAGTGCTTCTCTGCTATTCATAAGGATTTTAACGGTGGATTGTATTGACAGTGGGTTGCCAGGCCCTTTCCCCTAGCCTGCAGCTAGGATACAGGCTAGGGTTTATGATAAGAGGTTCCCAAACACTGTGACTTAACCAAGACAGAAGTTTACTTCTCTATCCATGTGACATCCTGGACAAAAATCCAGGGCTGGTGTGTTAACTTGATGATGTTGAGTTTCTTGGCAGATGTTAGTTCTACTGAAAAAGTATTTCCAGTTCTTCCTCTGGAAATGAGAGAAGACTGTGCTTCTCTGCCCCCTTGGTGTTAGATATGTTCATGCAACTTGCTTTGGTCAATAAAACATGAGTGAGTGTAGTATAGATCTCAGAAGTAACTAGTTGACAGTGCAAAGCTCTCATTCTTTTTCCCTTCCACTGAAATTTGTAGAAGGATTGTAGGTAGGAAGAACAGCTATCCTAAAAACTGCCCAGAGCTTCAGCGGGTTTGTGGAAGTAAGAAAAACACCACTGCGGTTTTTTTTAGACTTAGTCTCACTATGTTGTCCGGGCTGGGCTGGAACTCACTCTATAATCCAGACTGACTTCAAACTCACAATCTTCCTATGTCAGCCTTCTGAGTTCTAGGAGTACAGGCATGCACCACTATGCCCAGCCGCCATTGCCTTCAAGCCACTGAGGATGGAAGTTGTTTGTTCGCGCCGCTCCCCCTGGTATTTCTCAATTAACACAGAGACTGGGGCTCTTTATGTATGGTTGTCCTCCAATCCTAAGGTGTTGCTGTCACCCACATGACCTAAGATGACTTATTACTGCCTAGAATGGTTGCATTCTAGCTCAGGATGTAGAAAGGAAAACCAAGAGTTTGTACTTACTCTTTTAAGGGGCAACATCCAGGAGTGGCATGTATCACTTCCTTGGCCATATCTAGTGATTTGGTTTTGTATTGCTGTCTAATGACATTACTCCAATGCTTGCCAATTAAAATAACATATATTATATTAACGCCTGCAGCCATAGCCCTGTGGCATCCGATCCCGTCAGATCTTGGAAGCTAAGTAGGGTTAGGCCTCGTTAGTACTTGGATGGGACACCGCCTGGGAACACCAGGTGCTGTAGGCTTGGGAGGCAGACCCAGCAACCCACTTCCAAAAATCAATCTGCCATTGAAAACCCTGTGAACAGCAGAGAAGCACTGACAATAGTGTTTCACCTATTGTACGCAGGGTCATTATGAGTTGGATACTGACTCCACGGCTACTAACAACAACAACAACAACATTGTATTAACAATGCAGGAGCAGCCTAGATGAGAGGCTCTGGCTAAGGGGGTGAGTTGTCTGACTCAGATAGGAGGATGCATCTCAAACTTGCTCTTGTGGCTGTTGGCAGACCTGGGCTCCTCCCTGGCTGCCAGCAGGAGGCTCAGTCCCTTGCTATGTTGTCCCCTCTGTAGGCTGCTCAACATGGCAGCTGGTTTCCCCAGAGCAAGTAATCTCACAGGGAGTGAGACAGAGGAAGAAGCCAAAGTCTTTTAGACCCCAATCCCAGACATTGCTCCCCATTGTTTCTGCTGTCTTTTGTTAGTCACATAGACAGCTATGGTTTGAATATGGTTTGCCTTCTTGGAAACATTTTGAAATTGGACTGCCATTGCAGTAGCATTGGGAAATGGGGTCTTCAAGAAGTGACTAGGTTGTTAAGAGGGGTTTATGCCTCTCTTATGGGGCTGGGGTTTAGCTAAGATGGTAGAGCACTGCTCCACACTTTCTGAGGACCTGGGTTGGATTCCCAGCACCGCAAAAATGTGAGAAGGATGTGGAAGTCCACTCCTGAAAACAATCCTGAGTCAATCAGCCATTGAAAACCCTATGAGACTTGCTATAGACCCCACTCAATGGCACCTAACAACAATGATGACACCTTTCTTGTAGTATGGAGCTAATTCCAGTGGGATTGAACTAGATACTGTAAACATGGGCTATTATAGATGGAAGCTATTCTCATGTTTTGCCTCTTCTGCATGCACTGCTCCCCACTTTTGACTTCTATCATGTTATGAAGCAGCACAAGGCCCTCACCAGTTGTGGCTCAATCTTGGACTTCTCAGCTACCAGAACCAGGAGTCTAAATAAAGTTGTTTCCTTTATAAATGACTTGTTTCAGGGATTCTTTATAGCAACAGAGAATGCATGAAGACACAGACCAAACCTGGTACACTGTGGGAGGGAACTAGGCGAAGGTGTGAATACCAGGGGGTGGAGATCATTGGAGGCATCTTGGAGGCCGACTAAAAAACTTAAAAGTAAGAAAACTTAGTCTTCAGCTGGGCAACCATCACCCAGATAAAAGTCAATGGCGGGTGCCCTGGTCCAGACCTGTAACCCCAGCTACTCAGAGGACTTAGGCTGGAAGATTATGAATTCAAAGTCAAAGCCAGCCTATGCTTCTTAGTGAGACCCTGACTCAAAAAATAAAAAATGGGCTGGAGGTGTACTTGCCAAGCATGCATGAGTCCCTGGGCTCAACCCCCCAGTACTGGGGGCAAGAGGGATCCTCAAGAAGAAGGAGTGAAGGACCAAAGGGACAACTAGGTTTCTCTGCCTCAGCTCTCCCCATGAATACACATACAAACTCTCCTTCTCAGACATCAGTGTACATTCTGTATCGTGAACACACTCTATGCTTCTGGATTATACTTCCTATGCCCAAGAGGATTCTTATTCTTAGGACCACTATCCCCAGAAACTTTCTTTCTTCACTCCCAGACAATGCCAAATTCCCATATAGAAAGGTTTGTTTTTTTTTTTTTTTTTTTTTTTTTTTTAGGAGTGGGAATAGGGATCTTCTGTCTGGAAGAAGAAGAAAGAAAATCCTTCTGCATTGCTAATCCGAAACTCTAAGGATGATTCATGTGAATTATGAGTCAGTTCATGATTATATTTAAGAAGCTGGATGAGCTGCATAAGTTGAGATTCAAATCAATGTTTCTTATGGTTTTCTAAGTTTAGATGACAAACTTATAACAAGTTGCACTGAAGTCTATGTTTACAGGAGGAGGACATTCTTCATGTGGCAGCACTCAAGTGTTTGTAATTGTAAAACAGGGGTGGTAAAGAGCAGGAAGAGAGTCTCTAGGGACCTTGGTTTCTTCATTCCTATAATTGGCTATAAAAAGCATAACATAGTGACTGGCTTCAT
This sequence comes from Pedetes capensis, assembly GCA_007922755.1. Taxonomy (NCBI): domain Eukaryota; kingdom Metazoa; phylum Chordata; class Mammalia; order Rodentia; family Pedetidae; genus Pedetes; species Pedetes capensis. Next base: position 77,311 of record VMDO01003773.1, read on the forward strand.
AACACCAGTTTTATTCTCTTGTTTGACTATATGAGCAGTGGCTGCTATCCTAGATCCTTTCCTAACTTGTGTCCATGTCACTATCTCCCAGCACTTTCATTATGGGAAAGAATGCAAAGTTTCAAATTATTTTTCTTACTATCATCATTGCTAGTCACTTTAGCATTGAGTGTAGATAGAGATACATTTGAAAAAATTGGTATGAGGTTTTAAAATGCCCTTTTAGTGAACAATGAAATATGTGGAATAGACTTCCTATTTAAGATTGCAAATTAAAGGCAGCCTCTGTGTGATATGGTAAAACAAATGAGTTAGAATAGGAAGGAGTGTACTCTTTAACAAAGAAAGATCTGGAAAAACACAGAAGCCATAGAGGAGATTGTGAGATGGTTCCACGTTGCAGAATGGAGCTGAGCAGTGAGAGGGACTAAGCAGGACACCTCTCCAGATGCAGCTTCCAATGGGGGAGAGGAAATGGAACCCTCGTCCAAAGAAGTAAGCCAGGCATCCTTGGCCACCAGACTGCCAGTCCCACAGGACATGCCCACAGCCTTTGAAACCCTTGAATTCTTCTGGGGATTTGGAGAGACAGTGGCTCTTCCTGAGTGGAAATTTCAACATTGGGAAAGTAATTCTCTTTCCCATACTCAATGTCTCAGAGGGCAGTGATCCAGTGCTACCTTGAGAGGGAACTTATTGTATGAGACTGAACCACCCCAGGGGATCCTGAAAACGAAGCATTATCACTGGTGGAGAGCCTGGGGGTGACCTACCACAACCTTAGTATGCTACACAGTGGCAGCAGGCAGTTATAGTGAGGAGGGATGGGACACTGACGCGCTGAGGCAGAAAGTGGCTTGGAAAAGTTGCTCAGAAGCTAAGCCTCACCCCCCAGGGGAAGGAGACCAACACAATCTAATGATGGCAACTATGGAGACTGTCAACTCTAAGCTGTAGTCAGATAAAAAAGACTCCATTCTCAACCAACCATCACCTCTACCTAGCAGACTCCAGTATTAGAGCCCACAGAAAGAAGCTCCTCCAGTACTTTTACTTTTTCTTCTTCTTTTTTCCTTTCTTCTTGTTATGCTGGGGATTGAATCAAGAGCTTTGCATGGGTTAAGGACTATGCCACTGTGCAGTACCCCTAGCCTTTTTCCTATTTTTTCTTGGAGATGGGATCACATTGAATTGGACAGGTAGCCTCTGTCCTGGGACTCAAGATCCTCCTGCCTCAGCTCCCAGAGTTGCTGGTGTTGCAAAATAGCAAGTTGATGTCTAGCTCTTTTTTTTCCTTTTTGTTTTTCTATTCTTCCATTTTTAAATTGTTTTTGTCATTTCTCTTTTATCTAATAAATTTTTACCTTTTCTTTTTTCTCAGTTTTTTAAAATCTTTTTTTGCCTATGTACCTTCCTTTTTAAATTTATACTTTCAATCTCTTAGGCTTACTACTTTCTATTGCTCTGCTTATGTTTGCCTAATTCTGTTTGTATATCCTTTTCTTTATGGTGCAATCATTTTCTCTTTTGTTCCTTTTCCTCCCTCTCCCTAATATTCATTTTCTTTACAGATACTGTTGTTCCTTTCTTTTACTTCACTTTTGAAGCATCCATCTGTCTCCCTTTCTTCTACCCCCCTTCTTCCTTCAGGCTAATACTATTTATACCTTTACCTTAAATATACTGTAACTACATATCCTACTCTATATTATTATTGCCATTCTTGGGCATTCTATGGACATTGGGTGGTACAGCAGTTGGCTTTAAGTGATTTTAAGTGTATTTCTGTATCTGGTTTGGTTTTGTACATGTTATAGTGGTTTGTCTTCCTTTCTGGGAGTGGCATTGGAAAATATGATCTCAAGAGGAAGCCATTCACTAAGAAGACCCTAAATAAAATGGGAAGTGATATCCACTCATACAGATGCACAAATCACAAATCAGAAACACAAGCAAAGCAACATATCTCCCCCAAAGGATCATGATTCTTTAACCACTGAATCCAAAGATTCTGAAATAGTAGAAATGTCATACAAAGAATTTAAAAGTCTACATGTAAAAATGATCAATGACTTCAAAGAAGACACAAGCAAATTATTGAAGTAAGGAAATCAATACAGAATCTAGATCAGAAAATCACTAATGTAGAAGACAAAGTCAGCAAAATGGATAAGAAACTCAGCAAGGCAATTGAGATTAAAAAGAATAATAAATATTGAAAATGAAGAACTCAATAAATGAAATAAAAAACACAGTGGAAATTATCACCAGTAGACTAGATGAAGCAGAAGATAGAATATGAGGGGAAATACTACATTCAGAAAGTAACAAAGAAAAAATGAGAAGAACATGGCCACAATCTTCAACAACTTTGGGACATGATCAAGACACCAAACATAAGAGTACATGTCATAGAAGAAGGACCTGAGATAAAAATTAAAAGCATAGAAAACTTACTCTGCAAAATTATAGCAGAAAATTTCCAAAATTTGGGGAAAGAAATGGATATCCAATCACAAGAGGCATTTAGAACACCAGAGAGACATGACCAGAAAACAACCTCCCTATGACACTAATAATTAAAATGCCAAGATTACAGAACAAAGAAACAACATTAAAAGTTGCAAAAGAAAAACAACAACTGAACTACAAAGGAAAACTCGTCAGAATTACAGCAGACCTCTCAGCATAAACACTAAACTCTAGAAAAGTCTGGAATGATATATTCCAAGCCTTTAAAGTAAATAATTCCCAACCAAGATTATTATATCTATCAAAGTTATCATTTAAAATTAATGGAGAAATAAAGAAATTCCAAGACAAGTACACCAAGCCAGCATTGCAGAATATACCTAAAGGAATCCTACACACACAAGAGAAAGAAACAATCTCCACCACAAGAGCACAAGAAAGAATAAACTTCATGGGAGGAACATGCAAACTAAACAGAACTAGGAAAGAATCAGTCATGTCCAACTTAAAAAATCAGCAAACCCTGAATAAAAATAAAGGAGAAATGAAACAATTAATGCTATATGAACTAACCAGGAAAAAACCCAACACAGAAGAACCAGGAAATCTCTCTCAATAATAACTCCAAATATAAACAGCCTTAACTCTCTAATTAAAAGGTATAGATTAGCAGTCCAAATTTAAAAACAAAATCCAACAATTTGTTGTTTGCAAGGAACATCTCACTGGTAAGGACACCCACACCTCTATGTTTCTTTTTCTTTTTTTTTTTTTTTACATGTATCTCTATTTCTCCAGTTAACAAATGAAAGTAGCTGAAGTCAAAAAAGGAGGAAAGGACAGTGCCTGCTGCATGTGTATCTTTTATCAAGAAATGAAAAGTTGTTCCCTCAAGCCCCGCCCCACAGTATGCAACCTAAGCTTCTTTGGCTACATAGCCTTATGTTAGTAGCACCACCACAAGGGAGAAAAAAAAGGGAACATTTCCTTTTTTCAAGCCTCTACAGCTTCAATGGAGAAAGATGACAACAGAGAAGGGGATTGGGGCTTATTATTGGTCCAGCTACACTGACAGTGTCTGAAACACGAGAACACCAGGTAAAGAGAGGGGACTATGCAGTTTTTCTTAGTTGTGTAGTATATAAACCTGGATATCCAGAAGACACTCCAGATGAAACCCAGAGCTCTGGCTTTTCATCACCACTTATGCCTCAAAATAAGGCTTGCCCAGTGTTTAGTACTTTGTAGCAATGGTAATAATAGCTTATTTATAAAGGGCTTCTTTTTTAGTAGAGTATTGTAATCCATGTTTTACAGTGAAAAAAGCAAACTCCAGGAGATTAATATTGGTAACAAATTCACATGTGAAAGCACACCAAATCCTTATTCCCTCCCAGCACATGTCATTCAAGGACTCTAGAACCTTGAGTACCTGAACTGATTCTTCTGCTGTGGTTGGCATGCCTTTTGCCCACTGATTAATCTTTCTTGTCCTGAATTGTTCTTGAGTCATGGCTCAGATGTATTTGAAAGACTTCTGACCTGTGTCTTAGACCTGGTTTCACATCCTTCTTATAGCCATGAAGGCAACTCTGTGCTCTGTATGTGTCTTCTTTGCCCACAGCCATCTTAGCAGACCCTGATTGTTAGCTAGTCTCCATAAGAATGCTTTGAAAAGCAAAAAATGCTCTCTCTCTGTGCAGGTGTTAAATATATGTCCATATTCCTCCCTTGCCCCCATCTTTACCCTTCTTTTTTATCCAAAAAGAAGTCAGTATCCAGTCTGGGTGCTCAGACCATTAGTAATTACATTGCAGGGGAGTGTGGCAGAGAGGAAGGTATTTTGTTCAGACCCTGGTTCTTTGTGTATTTGTTTATAGAAGAACTATTTTAAGAAGAGGGAGAGGAAGGTTTCCAGGGATGTTTAATAGGATTTGTAAGCCTTTGTATTCTGAATGATTGTTAGTATGTCTCGTTATGGGCTCTTTATTTTAAATAATTGGAAAGCCTTGAGCCAGCATTATAGTTTAAGGTTCCAGAAGTATTCCCCAGCATCATTCTTGGCTGGATTGGCAGACACTGCTAGTGGCTGTTCCAAAATCTACCCTTTTGTTTTTTCTTGCCTATAGGACCCTGATTTTGCTGAAGGCAGCAATATGCCTAATTACAAAAGCTCACCTTATCAGACTGCCCTGCAGTTAGGCGGGGCCGTATGACCCACTCTGGCCAATGAGACCTAGATAGAAGTTGCTAGGTGGGGGCTTCTAGGAAACTCTGGGTGGGGGACAGGGAGCCTTTCATACAGGGACAGTCTTAGCTGGCATTTGCCGTTTGCTGTGCACTTGCTCTAGCTAACCACCTGGAACTGCAGGCTCCATGTCTCAGCATCCATCTTCTGTCCATGAACACAACAGCCACGTGCTAAAGACAACAAAATGGGAAAGACCCTGAGTCTTTGAAAACCTGAGGGAGTTCCTCTAATAGCCCAGGATTACCTACCCGCTGATGTCTTGTGTAAAAACAAGCGAGCCAGCAAACAAAAATGTCTGTGTGGTTAATCCATTGTAACTAAATTACTATTCCATGTGATCAGACAATCTCAATTGAAAGACCATTAAAACATTTAATGTGCTGTGATAGTGAATGGGTGCCAGGGGCTCCGGGGCCTTTTGAAGCAGTGCTGTGCAAATTTTCTAAGCAGACCAACCGCTTAGGAATCTTGGTAAAAATGCAGGTTCTGATTCCGGTTCAGATTGAAGTCTTAGATCCTGCGTGTCTCAGCTTGCTGGTAATGCTGATGGGGCTGGTCTGGACCACACTTTCGCAGCAAGAATTTGGAAAGCGACAGCTCTTTCAGGCAGCTCCTAGATTTCTTATTCAGCTAAAAATCTGCAGACGACTGGGTGCATTTTCAACAAAAAGTTAAGGTTTTATTTAGAACATCATTTTAGAGACAAAAAGCAGTTCATTTTATTTAGCAAAATAAATTGAACAAATGCATTTAAATAAGGCAAAATTCAAGACTTGTAGATTTTTTTCTTAGCTACTTGCTCTTCTGCTGGTCAGAGTTTCTGTCTGCTAGCCGGACTGGGTTCTTTCCAACTTAAAACAGCCATAGCCAAGGAATTGTTTTATACAATTTGAGTGACTCACATTTACCTCTGTGTTCTCACTCATCCGTCAATTTATTAAATGAAACATAAGGAAAATGACTTAGGGAAGTAGATTCAGAAGGAAATGCTTTCCCCTCTCTGTCATGTTATCTTTTCAGCAGAGGCCCTGCTTGCTCTGAAATGGGTAGCAAAAGTGAACTGTTACTGGAGGGTGATGGGCAAAGGCAAATGTAAGGGGTTTTCATACCATCATCACGACCCAAAGGGAAATGCAAGCCACAGCCCTTTCCCAACCAAGCCACTACACTCAGAAGCTGTACTTAGTTTCCTGTTGTTATTTTCTTTTCTAGTTATATACATTAAAAAATACAACATCGTGTTAAATAGCTAGACAGCAAACAATGGGGCATCCAACACGGTACTGAAAAATCAAAACGGCCTGGTAAAGCTGAGCAGAGAGACAGCAGGTGGTCTTCATGGAGCAAAGCCGCCAGTGTCCGCCATCTTCTCAGTCTGTGACAGACCTGCACTCTGAGGGCAGGCCTTCTGACTGCCGCCACTGGGCCAAGCGCTGCTTAAACCATTTCTGGAAGAGAGAAATGTGTGATAATTACCTGTCACATACTGAAAAACTGAAATGCCTGTTCTCCTTCTAAAAGGAAGTCTTTGTAGCCCAAGTGGAAAGGAAGAAAGCAAGAAATGTGTCCATGGAGGTGTTTCTCACTGTGACACCAGCTTTTCCTGCCTGAGGACCTTCACACATGCTATTTCCCATGCTTAGAATGGTCTATATTCTTTATCCTTTTTCATCTTCAGGGCTCAACTTAAAGAGAACATTCTCAATGATGACTCCCTTTCTACCTTATCAATAGTAGGTTCTTCTTATTATCTATTTCAGTGCTTTGTCACCATCACAAACATTTTTAATATGTTATTATTTGCTTGCAGGTTCACTTGTTTTTTATTTACAAACCCTCCAGGAAAGCAGAAACTGTTTTCATCCAATCACCATCATATCTTAGCCTTTAATGCAAACTCTCAAGAGATTAATCAATGTTTGTTGAGTGAATAAAAGAAATTGAAGTAGCTCCTTGATACCCCAGATGGATCTCTGCCACTGCTGCAGCTCTTCATGTGTGCTGATCTCGCCCCAGGCCTTGCTCGTCAATAGCACACTAAGGAATAGGAACTGTTGAATAAATAAATGGTAACTGAACACCAGACAACTCCTTACGGACACACAGAGTGCACCCCTTAGGGACACATGGAGTAGGCAGTGAGAGAAGACAGAGTGGGCCTACTAGACTACTCAGAATCTCCCAGCTCTGTATGACCCAAGTATTCCCACCTCACAGACATGGGCATGGATTGATGGGAGGCCCCAGATGGGACACCTCTGGGAGAGCTTCCACAGGAAGCCGAGGCCTTTTCATATACAGTAAGGCAGTGTGGCACACTAGTGGCAAGTAGCCTTTACTATGCTGCTGATGGGTGAGGGGTTCCTCAGCTGGGAGATTAGAACTCTGCTTGGGAGTAGGGCTGGGGAGAGGACCAGGTTGATCAGAAGGAAAAATTGGAAGAAAACAATTTGAAGAGGGGCAGGTGAGGAAATAGAAGCAGTAAGCATAACCCACACAGGAGAGGATGAGGCAGATAGCTCTGAGGTCTGGACAGGAAGTCCAGCTCGGTTCTTTTCTGTGCTTTGCCACCATTCATACATTGTGACGTACATTGAAAATGATGGGATTGCACGTCACCCAGTGGTAAACAGGCCAGCCGCTGGTGAGTGATCACCCAGGTCTCTGCAGTCCTGGGGTCTATTCATGAGAAGCTCTACTGGCTGTAAGAACTTGAAGAAGTCCCTAAAAAGAGACCATCAGTCAACTATCTGTAAACGAAGAGGTAAGCTTAGGGAGTCGCTATTGTCCTTTCTGGGTTTTCTAAAATTCACTTATTGCAGGGGAAAGGAGATGGAGGGACGGAAAGGAAGCCACACCTGGGCAGTGCTGATGGGGGTGGTCAGATGGGGACGTCTACAGGATGTGCTTCTCAGCATGGGCTACTGCCTGCCCATGTACACTGTCAACCTCAGAACAGGCTGGGCTCCAGGCCCACACTGGGCCTGACCTCATCTCTGCAGAGATCTAGGGAGTTGAGAGGAAATTGTGCAGAGGTTCAAGATCAGAAGAAAGGGTGAGAGTCACAGAGGTAAAAGTGCTTCTGAAGAGCTTGTTCCTGAGGACAGGCTGAGTACTAGGAAGGGTGTGAGTTCCCAGGACTACAGAGGGCTCCACATCAATGCCAAGCTGGCTGAACAGTGTGGGGCTACACTCCCAGCCCACCCCAACTGCCCAGCAGAGCGTATACACTGAGCCGCCTTATGCAAGTGTCAAGAACGGTTGTCTGTCTGCCTTTATACTGGGAGTGAAAGCAGAGAGAAGCAATGTAAAGCTGGGTCAGCAGACCTGTGTGTGGGAAGCCTTCCCTTTGGGAGTTGCTCTCTGGATGCCATATTTCATTCCTGGAGATCACTAAACTGAAGGAGAAAAGGGAGCTCACATAACTGGTGGCTTCAGCCAAAGTTCCACTGTGGAAGGTGGGCACATTTCCTTCTATAACCCCTGTGTGTGTTCAGTTAACTCTGGATTCTGCTTTGAGAACAGCAGGGCACCAGCTTCATTAATGAGGTGGCTCTGCAGGGGTTTCAAGGCACTGAACACTGATTCAATAGGATTGCCGGTGACTAGAACTTGAATAAATGGCAGCATTTTAAAGACTAATTAAAACCTAGCAGAGGAAAACCTTCCTATCAGGACTCATTTAAGATAAAACGGTGGAGCTGGACCCGTTCAAAAGAGCTACCCACACCTTTACATGCAGAATTTTGGTGGACCATGACTGCAAACAGCTTCAGCCAGGACCACATTTGTGAATTTGCAAGTTGGCAGCCAGATGCTTAACAAATTGAGCCCCAGCATTGGGGGATGGGAGGAGGTATGAAAAGCTCAAGCGTTTTCTGGAGATATACAATTTAAATGAAGTATATACATGATAATTTAGCAAATCAGTTGCTGCCTAATAAAAAGAACACATTAAATCCCTCAATAGCGCTCTTTCCCCCATGACGGCTGAACTTTACAGCATCTCACCCACATCAATACTAATTTTCCACCTGGCTGTATCCTTCGCGCCTTTGTTTCATTCATCCCTGGGGAAAGCATTCATCCCTTGCTTGCTTACAAATGAGCACCCTCATTACCCTTGCCCATCCAGGGAGATTTATTTACTCTGGGTGAAGAGATGATAATTAGACACTGGGATAGGGAGGGGTTGGAGGAAAAGAACATTGTTCTTGTCCTTTTCTCTAGCAACTAACATTTCATTCTTTTCAGGGACAGATCTTTAGAGGCTTTTATTCCACTGATAAAACATCCAACAACTAAAACCACTGGGTTCTGGGAAAAAGCCCAGAGCATCAAGAGGAGATACAAATGCTGGAAATTTCTCCAAGAACCAATGCCAACTACACTGAGCTTGAATGTGTGTGGGGGGGTAGGGGGACACTTAATCATCCCAGTTGCCCACAGGGCTAATGAAAGAGTTCTCCTACTCCCTTCTAACACTGACTTCAAAACAATAAAAGGCACAGGAGTTTGGGATTCTGTTTCATCTAAAATGCAAAAGATATTTAGATTACTGTCATGAGAAAAAAAACCTATCCCAGGATCCCAGTAAATGCAATTTTAAAAGTTATTTCAGTTAAAGCCCTTTCTACTCCCCTCAGTTCCTATAGATGTCCTCTTATAGCAGAGAATATGGTCCTAAAGTAGGACAGTTACAAAGAGGTCTGCAGAGCCAGGCATGGTAACTCACGCCTGTAATCCCAGTGACTTGGGAGGTGGAAGCAGGAGGATTTCCAGTTCAAGACCAGAGGCAGTCTGCATAATTTAGCGAGACCCTGTTTGAAAATAAAAAGTAAAAAAAAAAAAAAAAAATGGGCTAAGGGTACAACACAGTGGCATATCACTTGCAAAGCATGCAAGCATGAGGCCCTGAGTTCAACCCCCCAGTACCACAAAAAACAAACAACAAAAAACCCAAAGAGGTCTGCAGATCTTTTTGTGGTTCATAAGCATGATGATTGGGTTTTCATGCCATTGTATGAGATGTGCCTCCCTCAAAGCTTATTAGGATGTTGGTACATTACTTATCTAAGTAAGGGAAAAGCAAAGAAAGGCCCACAGAACTTAGTCATAGAATGTTTCCACCATTTAGCCCCCTTGCCCCTGCCAAAGTACCAGCAGAGTGAAGCAGTTATAGCAATGATCTTACAAGAGTATCTCATGTGTGTTATTATTATTATTGCTAAAGTATTACATAATCTAGGAAAATTAAGATTATAATCATGGATGTGGGGGTGCATGTTTGTAATGTCAGCAACTCAAGAGGCCAGGAGGATCTTGACTTTGAGGACAGCCTGGGCTATATAGTAAGGTCCTGTCTCAAAAACAAAAAAAAAAAAAAAAAAAAAAAAAAAAAAAAAAAAAAAAAAAAAAAAAAAAAAAAAAAAAAAAAAAAAAAAAAAAAAAAAAAAAAAAAAAAGAAAGAAAGAAAAAGGAAACAAACAGAAAAAGAATATCACTATCTCGAGGTGGCTGATGTTAGAGTGGAATGAGAATTTAGGCATAAGTGATAAATATTATTTTGGCTGTGACCAAAATACTGGTAAAGAACAGAAATAGGGACTGGAGGCCCAACAGCCCCTGGTCTCCATGGAGCTACTTAAACGGTCCCTAAAGGACCTATTGGGGCTGGGGTTTAGCTTAGTTGGTAGAGTGCTGCTTTGCACTCTTTGAGGACCTGAGTTTGATCCCCAGCACTGCAAACACAAGAGAAGGACCTGGCAATTCACTCCTGAAGCAATTCTGAAACAATCAGCCATTGAAAACTCTATGAAGGTGGCTATGAGTCAGACAGGGCTCAAGCGCATCTAACAACCACGACCACAAAGAACCTGCTACAAATAAAAATAACTTTGTTAATGGCTGGAAGTTCATCATTGGGCATTGTATCTCCAAAAGACACTTTTCTTTTTGTGTAAGACACGTTAAAAAAGTAAATATTGTTCAAAAAGATTGAAGAACACTTTGCATCCCCCAGTGCACATGAAGGGGGTAGGGTGGGGGTGGGAAGGATGGGAAGAGGAGACTCTGTCTAGCAAGGAGTGACAGAGGACAGGCAGCCTGACGTACCTAGGACGTACTTTTCCTGAAACTTGCTAAACTGTGCCTCTCTTTGAGCTCTGGGTTCTAGCTGCTTCCCTGCAGGCCTAGGTAGGCGTCAGGGGGCAGCTGAGCTGTGACAGTCACAGGAAGCAAGAAGGTGTTGGCTCATGGCAGGAAGAGGAAGCCCAAGGCCTCAGCTTTCAGTCTAACTCATCCACACCCACTCCTGGTGGGCTGGGTCTACTATTTGTTTCTCTGAGGATGGCAGAAGAGGGGAAATAAAGAAGGGTTGCCTGAGAGGGCCAGATGAACCTGCCATGCAGAGGTCTGCGTTGGCTGGCCACACCTGCAGAAGAGGCAGGTGCGCCCTTTCTTCCTGCCCCAACTGGATTTCATTTTAGTTCTCTAATATCAGGCAAATCTTGAGGGAGGATTGCCCGTAGCCTTGATTTTTTTTTTTTTTTTTTTTTTGTGTGTGTGTGTGTGCTGCAGGCATTGAACCCAGGACCTCGTGTGTACTTTTCATGGGCTCTCCTACTGAGCTGCACTCCCAGCCCCTTTTAATTTTTCCTTTATCTTGAGACAGGGTCTCTCTAAGTTACACAGGCTGCCTCTGGCCTTCAACTTGTGATCCTCCTGCCTCCACCTCCCAAGTAGCTGGGATTACAGGTGTGTGCCATGGCACCCGGCTAATACGTGGATTTTTTCCAGGAAGAACTATAACATAAATTGAGCTTTCTGTCCTTCCTTCCCACCCCTTCCAGTTGTTTTCATCCTTCCTCTGGGCAGAAAGGATACTATCATAGTCAAGACTATAGAATGTGGAATCAGGCTGTCAGGGTTCAGGTCTCACCTCTGCCATTCCCTAATTGTGGCCTTAGGCAAGTTACTTAACCTTTCTGTGCCTTAGTTCCCTTATGTCTACAGTTGGGCAAATAGCACCTGTTTTCCCACTATTGTTGTGGCAAATAAATGACTTAATACTTAGAGGGCATCTGGAATAATACATGGCAAGTATTAGCCATTCCAAAGGTCAACATAGGGTGGAGCTCAGTGGTACAGTGTGCCTAGCATGCTCAAGGAGCTGGGTTCAATAGCCAGCAGACCACACACACACACACACACACACAGCAGTGAATGACAAAGATGAGCATACTTATTCTGCTTTCCAGATAAAGGGATTGATGGCAGCTTGCCACTAGAGAATCAGAGGCTCAGAAGGGGTTAGACCCTAGTTGGTACTCTGCCCACAACATCCCACAGCCTCATTTGTAAAAGATGAGTTGTCACTGAGATCATTCCTCTTTTCTAAATATAGCATAGGATTTCAGATAAAACTTCAGCAGCTTGCCTGCACAGGGGGTTCCAAGAAACATGAGCTGTAAGACTTGAGTTACAGTAAATTGCCTTTCATTAAGTTCTGGTTCTGACTGGTCAGACACCTGCTCCATTTGCTAGGAACAGATATGTTTGCCTTTCTGTTCAATCTATGACAATCTATGACAATCTCTGGACAGGTTCTCCAAAGTGCCTATGGCTTAATTAGTAAAAGTCACCTTGGGGTTCAGGGTCTTGGTCCCAGGATCCCATGAAGGACCCATTACAAGATTTTAACCTTCAACAGAGCATGGTGAGGAGAGGACCAAGTCCCCAGTGCTCCGTTCTATAAAATGGGAAGAACAAGAATGTCTGTGCTTTGGAGTTGAGATTAGAAGAGTGAAGTGCTTTGGATTCCCTCAGGAAACATGCTAGATGAGTTCCAAGTAGTTTATCATGCATAACAAAATTGCTTTTCCATGACCAAAGGGAGAATAGGAGTCAGAATTTAGAAGGGGTTTAAAAAAAAAAGAAAGAAAGCAGCGAAAGGCTCCAACTCTACACATGGGCAGTGCTTGGTTCTCTAAGCAATTTCTGGGATAATACAGGAGCTTTTAAAAGATAGATAAATAAATGAGTATACTAAAGGGGAGTTTTGCAACCCCCTCCCCCTGCCTCTGCTGTAATGTCCGGATGTCTACTTTTTTGGAAAACTCTAGATAAAGACTCTAAACCTTAGAGACAAGAAATAAAAAAAATAAAAATAAAATAAAATAAAATAAAAATCTGTACCAGTCAGGCTCTGTGGCCCATACCTATAATCCCAGCGACTTCTGAGTTAGAAGCAGGAGGATCCCAAGTTTGAGGCCAAAGGTAGCCTGCATAACTTAGAGAGATGCTGTCTTAAAATAAAAAGTAAAAAACGGGCTGGGGGTGCAGCTCTGTGGTAGAGCACTTGCACAGCATACACACAAGGCCCTGAGTTCAACCTTCAGTACGGGGGAAAAAAGTCTGAATTAAATCTCTTGGGTACATGCAACTTGGGTCCTGCAGCTAAGGAGAAGCTGCAGGGTGATGTAGTGGGATGTTGTTGTTAGGTGCTGTTGAGTTGTGCCTGATTTATAGACTCATAGTGACCCTTACAGGGTTTTCAGTGGCTGGTTCTTTCTAGAATGGATTGCCACATCCTTCTCATATATATATATATATATATATATATATATATATATATATATATATCATATATACATATCATCATATACATATACATATACATCATATATACATATATATAATACATCATATATATGATATATATCATATATATATGATATATGATTGAAAAGAGGAATGATCTCAGTGACAACTCATCTTTTACAAATGAGGCTGTGGGATGTTGTGGGCAGAGTACCAACTAGGGTCTAACCCCTTCTGAGCCTCTGATTCTCTAGTGGCAATATATGATACATATATATGATGTATTATATAACATACTATATATAATATATGTATATATTTATTTATCCCATATTATAGATTTTTTATTTATTTAAATTTTTTTTGGTACTGGAGGTTGAACCCAGGGCTTCACGCTTGCATGCTTTGCAAGTGCTGGACCACAACCTTCTGCCATTTTTGTGGTGCTGGGGATCGAACCTGGGTCCTCAAAGAGTGCAGAGCACGGACTCTAACCAACTGAGCCAAACCCCAGCCGGATGTGGTGCAAAAAGCACGCTTTGACCTAAAGCATCCTGGCAGCTCCCTTCCTCTAAGCCTCAGTTTCCTCGTTTGCCAAACCTGAGAACTGAACTAACAGCTGATCGCTGAGGTCTCTTCCAGTTGTGACATTCTTGCTGCAAATAGACTTTCCTGAATATCTCTCGTATGGGCCAGAGGGATCCCTAGCCAAACTGGAGGAGGCAGAGATGCTGCTCTCAACTCGGAGAAAGCAAGCCTTCATATCAGGCTATAGGAGAGTGTGGGAAAGAAGAAGGAAGGGTGACCGTGCGGTGTCCACGACGCTCCAGAAGGAACCACAGAGGGTTGCGGGTGGCGGGACGACAGAGCGTCCCTGGGAGCTGGGAACCCTGCTGTCGTCCCTGGGAGCTGGGAACCACGCAGGGTCCGGGCTCCACGCAAGGGAAGATCTCGGGAGAGCGCAGTCCGCTCAGCCCTGGCGCGCGTGGGTGCGTGCGGGGACTCACCTGGGTCTCCTCCTCCGAAAGGCCGGCCTCGGCCGCGATGAGGCACAGGGTGGTGGGATCTGGATGCTTGTTGACCTTATTGAAGTTGTACTCCAGGATCTCCACCTGGTCCTCCGTGGGGCCGCTTGTGGTCTCCGCCGACATGGTCCCGATGCAGCTGCGGAGGAGGAAGCAGAGGCTGCGGTGAGCAAAGCCAGGGGCCGGGGGCACCGGGATACCAAGCTCGGCCGGGCTGTCCCCACCTGCTGTCCCACAGCTGCGCGAGTCCCGGGATCGCAGAACTCGCGGTCGCCCTCCCCGGGCGCGCCCAGGTGGTCAGTCCTGCAGCGCAGCCTCTGCCCTGGCACCCGGGTCTAGGAAGGCGGCCGGGAGATGACTCCGCGCGCGTCTGCCCTGCGCACCCGCTCTGAGCAAGGAGCAGAGGAAGCGCGGAGCGGATTTGACAAATCGCCTTAAGAGCTGCCTCCGGGAGGGGGAGCGCCCCTGGGGACAGACGACAGACGCGAAGTTGGGTGCGCGGGCATCCGCGCGGCACGCCTCCCGGGTCTCTGCCTCCATGGAGGGTTAGCGCTTGGGGGCCATCGCTGGGGAGGGCTGCGAACCCCACACTTCTTCCAAAGAAACTCCCCACAGGACAGAAGTTCCCTCTCGACGTTGAGGAAATGGAGACAACGTTTTAAACATCTTTCCATTTTACAGAGGTAGATTTACGGAGGAGGTGTGATTTAAGGCGCGCTGGGGAGGGACGGATGGGAGGCTATGGCGCAGGAGAAATGGCCACCTGCAAGGCTTGGGTAGGCCACTCCGCAGCTGCTTCCTTAGACAGGGGCTCTCCCCAATTGCCCGTCCCTGCCGCCCCTGCACCTCTCCCACCCCATCTTCCTTTCTTTTCTCTTTCTCTTCCCCTCCCCCCTTCTTTAATTTTTTGAGACAAGGTCTTGTTATATAGCCCAGACTAGCCTGAAACCTGTGGTCCTCCTGCCTCAGCCTCCTGAATGCTGGGATCACAGGCTTGTTGTTGTTGTTGGGTGCTGTCGAGTAAAGTCCGACTCATAGCGACCCTCATAGGGTTTTCAATGGCTGTTTCAGGATTGCCTTGGGAGTGGGTTGCCACATCCTTCTCCCATTTTGCGGTGCTGGGAATCGAACTCAGGACCTCAGATACTACAGAGCAGCACTCTACTAACTGAGCTAAATCCCAGCTCTTGGGATCACAGGCAGGCACCGCCAAACCCTCCAGCCCACCTCATCTTTGTAGGGAAAGCTGTGAACCCCAGGCTTGCTGTCTCCAGGCCAGTATTCAAGGGAAACAGTAAAGAACCACTTCCCTATGTGCACTCCTATGTGTGGGTGACGACTTCCAAGATGGAGTAGGACCACCTTCTTAATCAAGTAGTATCAAATGCAACTGCTGTTTAAATTCTCAGATAGCCCCAGTGGCAGTACTATAAATTTGCTATATAGTCAGGGAAATAGGTCCACCAGAAGCTTCAAGGTCTCCCAGATGTCTTCACTTCCTACTGCCTTCCTGCTGTGTTCACTCTGTACCTTAAGAATTGGGGCAAAGAAAATTGGCAGATATGTCTCCTCTCCCCAATTTAAGACATAGGGAGGTACGGAAAGTTAGTCTTCAAGACGTTCCTGGCTGTGGATTTGGTACAGACCTGTCAGGACCTGACTGTTACTGACAGTAAAAGGCAAGCAGAAGTGTGGGAATCACGTTGGTTTGTTGTTTTAACAAACAATTGCAAAATCATCCAGCAGTCTTGAGCAGATTTTTGATGTGGCTTGTGCCTGGGGATGAGCCACACTCCAATGTTTTGGTTGTTGTTAGGTGCTGTGTAGTTGGGTCCAACTCATAGCAACCCTATGTACAACAGAGTGAAACACTAGCCAACACTGTGCCATGCAGATTGTCTTGGGAGTGGGCTGCCAGGTCCTTCTCCCATTTTTGCAGTGCTGAGGGTCAAATCCAGGGCCTCAGAGAGTACAGAGTAGCCCTCTACCAACTGAGCTAAACCCCAGCCCCACATTCCACTGAGCTGCCTGGAAAATGCCCAATGCTGCTAAAAACTTTTTGACTGTGACCTGCATCTCCAACTTCCTAAATAAACGTCTTTACTTTCCCTCTAGGGATGGGGTTTAGCTCAGTTGGTTTAGCTCAGTTGGTAGTGTGCTTCTCTATGCTCTCTAAGGTCCTGGGTTTGATCCCCAGCATCACAAAAAAAAAAAAAAAAAAAAAAAAAAAAAAAGTGAGAAGGAACTGGCAGCCCACTCCTGAAATAATCCCCAAACCATCAGCCACTGAAAACTCTATGAATAGCAGAGAAGCACTGACATGCTTCTCTGGGCATGGCACAGTGTTGGGTAGTATTTCATTCTGTTGTACATAGGGTCACTCTGAGTTGGACCTAACTCTTTGGCACCTAACAACAACTTCTCCTGTAGGTCATTTGAAAGGACTTTCAGGCAAGGAAAGAAGTTTTTCTACTGTGTGGGACTTGGTCTCAAATCACTTGCCAGGTCACTGTGAAATTCTGTGTTTTTAAGGAACTCTGGGCTCCTCAACCTAAAAATCTGCAGCACGGATTCTTCTCACAGTGCTGAGACAGGCAGAGGTCAAGCAGGTCAGAAATACATCCCTTCCTGTTGGCCCCCATCTTCCCTTTCTTTGACACACAACTCCAGAGCTTAGAAATGACCTCCTCTAGTCTTCTGTCACAGTCCAAGTGACAGCACTCTCCGAATGGAAATCCTTAGCTTTGGTTCTAAGTCCATGCTCTGCTAGCCCCTTCGCAGCAAGCCAGTCAGTCTTCAGCCTGGCAGAAAACTAAAGAAGCCAACAGTCTAACTGCAGGTAGGAGCTTGTTGTCATTTTCAATGGGCATGGAGTGTCCTAGGGGGACACCAGTCCTGGCTGAAGCTGTCCACAGAAGCCACCCACCACTGCTCATTTTGCCTCAAAGAACACAGGAGGTGAAGACTGCAGCCTCTACTTTTATTTCTTGCCCTAGCAAAATTTCATCTATTCCATCTAACATTGTTGCGCCAGCTCTTCCACAAGAATCTTTGCTGCTTTTTTGTAGAATCCACAGTCCTTCCGAAATACTGGCTTTCGGAAGCCAGATTTCTAACTGGCTTCAGATTTAAGAACTATAAGGCACATCCTCTTTTGTTACTGCTGTTGTACAACTCCAGGGCTGCTAATTTTCTTATGTGGAATCAAGTGCATTTCATTCCATTAGATTTCTGCAGCTTCCTGTTACAGGACTTTGTACGAGGTTTCGTGGAGAGGGCCTGGTTGACTTTAAGGGACTCCTTGAGTTAGTTGGCAGAGGGCCATTGGCCTTAGTTGTTGGCTGCTAAGGAGACTTATGGGAGGGCCATTTGACAGCACCTATTTCTCCAAGGTACACCAAACAAACTTACTTGGCTTCTAGAAATGAGGGTAAAAGATCTCTACTGTCAGATGTATTTGTTATTGCTCTACAAAGTATAGTCTGTTATTTCAGCCTTCTTTGGCTGACAGATGTTTGCTGTTGCTTTGTTCCTTCCGCCCCTTATCTCCACCCCCGCCCCTCTCTCACTGTATAAATCAAACTGCCCTGGCAACCTTGGCTTTATTAAGGTTCTCAACTGTTAGCAGTAAGGAAAGTAAGTTGAGAAGTTTCTCTGAAGGTAGTCTAAACAATTTCAGATAAAAAGAACTAAAAATATTTTGAAGCTGGTTGAATTTTAATCTTTTTTTTTTTTGTGTGTGTGTGTGTGTGTGGTAATGGGGGTTGATCCCGGGGCCTCACGCCTGCATGCTTTGCAAGTGCTGGACCACTGAGCTGCACCCCCAGCCCTTTTATTTTTTTTTTGCTTACTTCCTGAGACAGGGTCTCACTAAGTTACATAGACTTCCTCTAGTCTCGAACTTGCAATCCTCCTGTCTCCGCCTCCCAAGCCGCTGGGATTACAGACGTGCGCCACCACGCCCAGCTGAATTTTAATCTTCACACAAACTTTATTGGTATGGTTATTCATATCTTATGAAACATTCAAAGAGTAATTTGTCCTGTCATTGTAGTTTTCTTTTGTGGTCGAGGGAAGTAATTGCATAACCTTCTGTAAGAGGTTAAATGCAAACAACTTTTTTTTCTAAATTAATTTCAAAGCCAGTGTTGACAGTTTTGTCCATCTGATAGCTTTACTTATGTCCCTGAGCTTGCAGTCATTTTCTTTTCAGTACTGGAGGGTTGAACTCAGGGCCTCAAACATGCCAGGTAAATGCTCTATCACTGAGCTGAACCCCTAGTCCCTTTATTTATTTATTTATTTATTTATTTATTTAGCAGTACTGGGGGTTGAACCCAGGGCCTTGCGCCTGCATGCTTTGCAAGTGCTGGACCACTGAGCTGTACCCCCAGCCCATTTTTTTTTTTACTTTTTGAGACAGGGTCTTGCTAAGTTTCGCAGACTGCCTCTGGTCTCCAACTTGTGATCCTCCTGCCTCTGGCTCCCGAGGCCCTGGGATTACAGGTGTGCGTCACTGCGTCAGGCTCCCTTTTATTTTATTTTTTGATACAAGGCCTTGCTAAGTTGTGCAGGCTGCCTCTGGCATCCAATTTATGATCCTCTTGCCTCAGCCTCTCAAGTTGCTGTGAGTTTTGTTTATTATTGCTATCAAATAACATTTCCTTGAAAACTATGGAAGGTTTTTTCCCCAAGTTTACCTAAAAATTAGGGATATATTTTCTTTTTTCTTTTTCTTTTTCTAGTGGTGCTGGGAATGTAATCCAGGCCCTTGCACATACTAGGCAAGCACTCTACCACTGAGCTACACTTCCAGCCAGGGAACATAGATATTTTCATTTTCCACTCAAACACCATTAATATCAAAAGGATCTGTGTAATGCCCATGAAAGTCTGAAGCATACATTAACAATAGTCTCATGAACCCTACCCAATTTAAGAATTAAAGCATTCCCAAGACTCTCAAAGCTACCTGAATTTTACCCCCAGTAGTTCTATCACCTTGCTGATTTCCCCCAGAGGAAACCACAAGTCTGAATTTTGTAGTACTCATTTTTTTGATCACATATGTATGGATCCCTCAAAAAAAGGTTTTTTTTTTCAGTTTTGTTATCAAGTCATATAAAATTGGTATCATACCATACATAATTCCTTGGTTTTCTTTTACTCATAATTTTCTCTAAATCCCTCCATAGTTCTGCATGTGAAAAAGTTCACTACGTGCATTGTTGATTCCATTTTGGGAATAAACCACAATCAATTGACATCTTCTCATACCAATGGATATGGGTTATTTCTAGCGTCTTGCTGTTATTAACCTTGCCTCCTTGAACATTCTTGTCCATGTCTCCTGAAGCCCCTCTAAGACTAGTTTTCTAGGGATGGGGTCCCCAGCCCCAGGCCATGGATTGGTACCTGTCCATGACCTGTTAGGAACCTGGTGGGCAACTGAGCAAAGCTTCACCTGTATTTACAACTGCTCCCCATCAGCTCATATCCTGAAACCATCCCCTGCCCCAGCTGTGGAATAAGTGTCTTCCATAAATCTGGTCCCTGGTGCCCAAAAGGTTGGGAACCACTGCTCTAGGGTACATACCAGGACTGGTCAGCTGTCTTATAGGGTGTGTGGCTGTTTGGCTTTATAACATGGTATCAGCTCATCTTCCAAAGCTGCTGCACAAAATCACCTTCTGACTAACAGCGTATCACATTTCCTTTTCTCTGAATCCTTACCAACACTTGTCTTGTGAATCTTCTCAGTTTTTGCAAAGTTATTGTGTATTCTTTTTATCCATGAATAATAAGTAAACCTTCCTGAAGCTATTTATGTTTTCAGCTTGCAGGATCTCTTGGGGTTAAAAGTTTCCATCTGTTTACTGTATGTAAGTACTGTATGTTCCAGGCCTGAAAGGATTTGAGGTATTTTTTTGGGAGCTTGGATGCTGTCTCCAGGCTAGCCCAGTTATTTCCACTGGTCACCAGGAACAATACCAAAAATATGTATGGAATACTAATTGCTAAGACTTTTTTCTGTATCATGCTAGAAGTGTTAGCATTTTTTGCTTCTACAGAGCTCTTGGGAGTCAGGACTTGATTTTGCAAGTAAAAAAAAAGTTAGCCTTTACGCCCTTCCCCCAAAAGTAAACATCAAAGTCTCCAAATGAATACCACAGAGATGGGTGTAAAATGACTGAGTAGAGCATGGTGGCCCATGCCCACAGGAGACAGAGACAGCAGGATTACAAGTTCAAGGCTAGCCTGGGCTACATAGGGAGACTCTGTCTCAACAACAACAACAAGACTGAACAAAGAAGAAGACAGGATGCTGAGATGGACAGAAAGTGCAAAGGGAGAGACCATTAGGCTGCAGGTTTAAAATAGGACATACAGGTAGACCCAAATAATGGGCTTAAATATGTGGACTACAAAATCATGACAATGGCGTGCTGCACTCTGGTTCAAAAGCAGGTTGATGTTGTTGTTGTTGTTAGGTGCCATCGAGTTGGTATCCGACTCATAGCAACCCTCTGTACAACAGGGGAAACACTATTGTCAGTGCTTCTCTGCTGTTCATAGGGTTTTCAATGGCAGATTAATTTTTGGGAGGGGGTTGCCAGGTCCTTCTCCCAAGCCTACAGCTTCTGGTGTTCCCAGGCGGTCTCCCATCCGGGTACTAACCAGGCCTGACCCTGCTTAGCTTCCGAGATCTGACGGGATTGGATGCCACAGGGCTATAGCTGCAGGCAGGTTGATATTAGTCATTTCAGATTCTCTCACAATGCTCTCTTAGAAATCAAAATGGAATTATCCTGTAGCACTGAAAACTCTGCCTTTAATTCTGGCTATAGCAGTAAAGGCAGCTCATGAATTCATAAGCATCAAGATTGATTTATGGCTCCAAATATTTTCTCCTTATGCTCTGTAGATGTCACAAATTCTAAGCTACCACGGAATCACCCATTTAGATCAGTAAGCTCTAAATCATCATCTGTCACTTTAGTGAAGAATTAAGGCAGGGGTTAAGGGGGCAGAAGGTCTTTGCCAGTGTAGGCTGGGCCATTGCTGACCTGCTGTGGCCTCTCCAGTCTCATTCCATTAGCTTCTAGGTGGAATTCTTGAAGAGTTCCATGCATCTCTTTTAAAAGCCCTTGCATTTATTTGACATTAGATCACAAAGGTAATGGAATCTCCCTTTTCAAGTTTTGTTCGTGCTCCATCTTACAGATGAAGAAATTGAACTGCAGATCACTTGAGGAGATTGTTCAAGTTTATCCTGTAAGACCTGAGCTCTTACCCTTTGGCCTGTGTAACAGGCAGAACCACTCACTAATTCGTAATGACAAATGAGCACGCTGTTCTAGAACATGCTGCACTTGACTGAAATGCCCACTATCCTTGAATTCTTGCCATTCCACTGGTTGCCAGTGATCAGACCATCCCAACTACCTTATTCCTGTAAGTTTTGTCAGGGAGGGGTGTCATCGGGTTTGATTTTGATGTTTCAGTTCTAGTATGGGTTTGCCTCTCTCTCGGTGGTTAATCTATGTCTTAATAATATGAGGTGCTGCTCTTTAAAATTTTCAGTTCTACATTTCTGATGCTTTTATATGTGCCTCGTATAGTTGCTAATTCAGATTGCTATTTTCCAGGGCTTCCTTGTTAAATTAGCTTTCCTCTTACCTTTGAAACCCTTCTGTTCTAAGAAACATAGCAGAATTAAGCATAGAATAAAAATTGAATTATTATAGTATAAAGGTCAAATAATTAGAAGTTCTGAGTACTAATCATTTGGAATGTCACTTTGCTGTGCTTCTATTTCTGTAATGTAAAAAAAGGATATATTAATGTATACCTTTGCCCAGCTCAGACCTTTATTGTGAAGCTCCTATGATATCTTCATAGGTTGTGTCTCTAAAATGTGAAGCATTTGTATGTGAGCTTTAAGTGGCTGTAAGCTAAGTGTTCTGTAAGGCACCCCCCACTTGGAAAACTGGTAAGTGTAGTTTGTAAGTTTAACTATTTCCTGGGTTAAAAATCTTTTTTTTCTTCTAATCTTTCTGGAATGGTAAAGCCCAGTGGTTGAAATTAGAAACATTTTTTAAAAAAATCAGATGCTATAGATCCTGCTTCCTTATAAGAGGCATGCCTGGATGAACGGTCCAAGGCTGACAAAATGGGAGGAGCAGGGATGTCACGTCTGCAGGGTGTCTTCTCTACATTGCGTGTTGGTTTGTGAATTGGTTCGTACTCTGTTGTTTTCACTAAAATAATGATTTTTCTTCTCATTCCTCATCACTACTCCCTAATTTCTCTTTTCTTCTCTTCTACTAATAAGGAGATATTAATAGATCAGAAGAAGAGTAGCAGGAAGACAGGAAGCAGGAAGAAAAGTTCTATGAGTTAGTGAACAGTTCTTTCAAGGTTATCTTGGATTTCAAGAATAACAACCAAATTGAAACTGTTTTGAAATAATTTGTTCACAGGCCTGTCTTTCTCACTAAACTTGACACTCTTCTATGTGGAATGTGTCATCTGCCTAGCATTCATTAAAAGCATCTGATATTGGGCACTCATTAGGTATTAATAACATTTAACATTGACTTGATCTAGAATGTAAGAAACTCTGCATTTGTGTTTTTACTCCAGTTGAAATAACTTAGAAAAGTGTGAAATGACATACTCGTTTCCAGAGGTGTCAATTATTTCTCAATTCAGAAAAGTAAAAGTGTTGGGTAGGTGATCCTGAGATAATTTCTCTTCTAAAAGTCTGATGACCCAGTGGTCTGGGTTTTAAATTATCATGTTCTTTCTCATCAAACTTTACTGACGTCATTGACCTAAGAGAGGGGAGGACAGAAGCCTGTTTGAGCTCTGTCCTTGATTTGCTGAACACTCCGTGCCTAGTTCCTACTTCAAAGGACAACTGAAGAGCAATTGAACATCTTGAACCAAGGTGCTTTTGTTTGTTTTTTGGTCCCGTTGTGTAGCCCAGGCTGTTCTCAAACTTGCATTCCTTCTGCCTTAGCCTTCCTAGTCCTGGGATTACAGGCGTGCCCCATCATGTCCAGCTGTCAAGGTGCTTTTTTAAAAATTAAAAAATAATTTTTTGTGGCACTAGGGAGTCAAACCTGGGACCTCACAAATGCTTTTGCAAGTGCTCTACCACTGAGCCACACTCCCATATTTTTACTTTGTATTTTGAGACACCATCTCTATAAATTACACAGGCTGCCTCTGGCTCTGAACCTGCGATCTTCCTTTGCCTCCTAAATTGCTGGGATTATAGTGAGCCACTATGCTTGGCTTCCAAAATGCTTTTAAATATTCAGTCTGTCTGTTAAATTAAGTGGCTGAATAATTTGTCAACTGATCTAGAACATTTAAGAGTAAAAGGGATGGTCTTAATAAATACAGCAGTTCAACAGGCACATGCTGGAAGCATCCCAGGGAAAGCCTGCACATCTTGTCCCTTTATTTTTAGTAAAGCGTTAAATTCCTCACTTAGATATGGGGTAGTGAATATTGCTCCTGTACAATTTACACATTTCTGCTGCTATGTGGATTAGCAAAACTCAGGTCCGTTAGGCTCTTAGAGGACAGAACAACATATACTTAACCACAGTAATGAAGAGGAGACTATTTTTTACTCCTAAGAAAGTATAACATTGCAGCTCTGTGGTTAAAGGTAAGAGGATACATGATAGCTTCAAATTTCCTGAGTTGTCATTTTTATTGCACTTTGAATATTTAGGGTAGAAATTTGTCTGGTCGGATAAATAATGCTTGGGCCCCTGCCTGCTGTGGGATTGTTAATATGGTTGTGCTAATGCTTAGTAAGTATGACTATCCATTACATCTCAAACAAAGGTCAGTCCTATGATCAAATATAAACAGAGGAACAAAAACCGTTTGTCCTAGAGATTTCTATGGGCCTCAACCATGTGCCCAGGGCTTTTCAAATCAGATAATACAGGAGCAGTGAGATTTATAAAGTAAATTGAATGATCAAATCTCATCTTTGAAAATGTGCAGTGACCTAACACATCAAGAAATTGGACAAATTGAAAAAAAAAAAAAAGCAGTTAGATAAATAGATTTCTGCTGTGGGCTAAAATCCTCAATAGTTCCTAAAGAGAATCATTAAAGCTAGAGAGACATTTGCATGACTAAGGTTGGAAGGAAATAATGAAAAAAATCAACTTTCCAAATAGTTTATAGAGAGGAAAAATGGCCCAAATAAGTCAAAGTGGCAGCTAATAAATATTCTTTTTATATTTTGGAGCATATTATTAACTTTTGGCTGCCTAATTGACTTCCTTATTATCTTTGTTTAGAAGAGCATTAATTAGACTAATTAGATCAATACACTGCATGGTGGTGTTGTTAGGTGCCGTCAAGTCGGTATCCAACTCATAGCGACCCTCATAGGGTTTTCAATGGCTGACTGTTTCAGGATTGCCTTGGGAGTGGATTGCCAGGTCCTTCTCCCACACTGCATGGTAGGCAAATGTATTCACTGCATAGAAGAGCAGAAACGGCTGGGTGTGGTGGCATATACCTTCAATCCTAGCACTCGGGAGGCTGAGCCAGGAGGATCAATGTGAGTTTGAGGCCAGCCTGGTCTACTTAACAAGTTCCAGGGCTACAAAGTGAGACTCTATCTCAAAAAAAATGGTGAGAGGAAGGGGAAGAAGAGGAAGAAAGCTCAAAAATTTAAATGCTGATAATAGAAATCAAGCTGGCATTTTAAAAAATCTAATAAAGATAAGGCACACATAGTTGAGAATCAAGTAGGCAAACTTGTCTTCCTGCTTGGTAGCCATCCAGTCACTTTTGAATGATAAAAATTGAGAGCTTCTTTCCAAAATTGTTCTCATTCTCACTGCCTAACCTGAAGCTGTGCATTTGCAACTCTGCGGATGTGACACCATGCCTTTTTTTTTTTTTTTTTTTTTTTTTTTTTTTTTTTTTTTTTTTTTTTTTTTTTTTTTTTTTTTTTTTTTTTTTTTTTTTTTTTTTTGAAAATCTATGCTGGGTTCTACAATATTTTTGCCCAAGCCCAAATTGCATGTTAAGAAACAGGAGTTAGGGACCTGGATGATGTTGCACAGTTGTGATAAGTAGGTCGTTAGACTACCCAGCTAGATCCTTTCTTTAGGCCATTGTACACACTTAAAGTAAACAGGCCTAGCTACCTCAAATGGTTTGTTCATTTTGAAAAGTCCAGAAAAGAGTCTTTGAGAGAATGGAAGTATCACTTTGCACAAATATACTTTAATCACTGATTGTTTTTTATGATCCA
This sequence comes from Pedetes capensis, assembly GCA_007922755.1. Taxonomy (NCBI): domain Eukaryota; kingdom Metazoa; phylum Chordata; class Mammalia; order Rodentia; family Pedetidae; genus Pedetes; species Pedetes capensis. Next base: position 102,962 of record VMDO01003773.1, read on the forward strand.
ACTACCATTCTTACTTTATGATTGTAATTAGGTGGTGGATAATGTGTCACACAGCTGGTACCTTGGAGAACTCCAAATTAAGTCCAACCACCCAAAGTGCTTGTTGCCATGATACTTGGTTAGACAGGCCATATTTTTCCTCCAATTGAGCTGTTTTTATGAACAGGTGTTCAGTTAGTGAGGCAAACAGCGGGTATGAAGCTTTAGCCTACTCATTAACATCTCAAAAAACTGAAGAGGACAGATTACCAGTCCAGCTCAGGGCAGCAAGGAGTCAATAGTAGATCACTTCGCTAAGCATCAGACATGTTGCAGAAAGAGACTGGATGGGGCTTCAGAAAACCCGAATTCTCCTTCAGTTCTGTTGCTTACTCTCCATGTGACTTTGAATAGTTCACAATTTCTTTGGACCTCCATTTCTTCATTTTCCATTGCTGTCATCCCATCCCACCTTCTCACAGTGTTGTTGTAGGTTTCAATGAGATGGATTATGTTTATGAAGGATACTATAAATTATAAATGTTATATAAAGAAATTATAAACACTATATAAAGAAAAAGGCTGGGGTTTAGCTCAGTTGGTAGAGTGCTGTACTGAGTCTCTGAGGCCCTGAGTTTGATCCCCAACACCACATAAATGGGAGACGGATCTGGCAGCCCACTCCCAAAATAATCAGCCATTGGAAACCCTATGAATAGTAGGAAAGCACTGACATAATGCTGGGCATAACACAGTGTTGGGTAGTGTTTTGTTCTGTTATACATAGGGTTCCTGTGAGTCAGACCTGACTCAAAGACACCTAACAACAACACCAACATATAAAGAAAAGATACTAATCCAGCTTTCTCAATGTCTCAAGATACAATGTTGGGCAACTGACATCAGGTTTTGCAATCATTAGACAGCAAAGCATTTTAGAAATTTCACTTAATTTTAGGAGTAATATGATCTGTTAGAACATTTTATCTGCTTTGTCTAGATAAACAATGGCTAATGTGGAGACATGAAATGCTCTTACAAATGATTAGCCTAAGTTTAAGAGAATGACATTCAGAAGGGGAGATCACTAAAGATAACACTCAAGTTCCAGAAAATTATTCCAGTCATTAAGTTTCTTATTAAAGTACTGAAGAGCCCAGAGACCGCCCAAACATTTGAGATACTGGACTTGAAGTTGTGACATCATGTTTTCATTTCTTCTAATGAGTTCCAGAGTCCATATTGCTTAAAGCAAACAAAGGCCATGTATCCCCTCCATATCCCTTCCCCAGCCTCTCAATAACCAGATCTAAAGGGTGGTCAAGTATACATTTGAGGATAGTCATTACACCATCATTTGGGAGAATTGGAAGCAGGAGTGATGTCCAACACTAGAGGAGTCCATAAGTAAAAACTGTATATAAATGGAGACTATTAATAAACAGAAATAATGCATTAGATGTCATAGGAACATATATAGATTTCAAAAATACAATTTTGAGTTAAAAAAGAGAAAAAAGGAGAGAGAGAGCAGGAGAAACCTAAAAGAGGGTCTTGTATATGAATTTACAATATGTTAACATATGTCTAAAGACCAAGACAAACAAACAAAAACACTTAACAATTAGCAGACTGATGGGCCGCCCAATCTTTCAGAGCTTGCCTGTGTCATTCTCCCCAATGTAGTTTTTGTATAAGAGGGAAACTTCATGGCTTAATGTCCCTTGTGCTGCTGTTCACACCCATCCCTGGACTCAGGTTTTGTTTTGTTTTTCCCTTAAAGGCAAGGTGAGCAACTGGTCATTGACTTCCATGCTTTTCAGCATCATCACTTAATGGCTCGCTTAATTAGCCTTCTCTTCTCCAAGTTAAATAGACCAGGTACTCTGGCTGCTCCTCAGGGATCTGATTTCATTGCTGTCTAATCATCTAGGAGCTCTTTTGAGCTAGTTCCAAGGACTTTCCTCCCTTTTCAGTTGTGGATCCTAAACTGGGTTCAGAGAGCTAAGGAAAGTGGGGGTGGCCTCCTGCCATCTTCACTCCCGCTTCATGAATCCTAGTTCTAGCCACCTCCAAAAAATGAAGAGTATCAGAATAATTTAGTAAAGTGACAGATACTTCCAACATTAGTTATTGAAGTTTTGTATAAAACAGATTTCACTCCTGGTCACCAGTAGACTAGAAATTTGGATAGAGCTGAGGGGATATAAGTGCTAAAGAAGATAGTTTATGTAAATTTCCTTAGGGAGAAGCCACTCAGGAAGGGAATGGAAATACATCAACAAAAACTATCCTATGTAAGCATATCTGTCATGACCTTAAGAATTCCAGGAAATTTCCATCTTGTTCCATCTACATTCAATGGCTACAATGACTGTCATTGGCTTCCTGCTCAATATACACTAAGAATAGAGCTGATCACTATCTGCCTTAGATTTTTGTTTTGATTTTATTTGTTTTTATTTATTTAACATACAAGAGCAGAGGAGTTTATTTGTACAAGATCCAACAGGGTTTTCATGTTTGGGCACATTTTATGAAAACCACCAGGAGTAAATTATAAGAAATTATATAGGAATGGGTAAAAATTAACTTCCCTGTTTTGGATAGAGCTTCTATGCAAACATAGCCATGAGCTAGTAAGAGCCGGAAACAAATATCAGAGTAACTTGATCTTGAGATGAATAATTCCCTGAACCCCCTGCATTTATTTTGAACTTCTTTTTGCTGAGCCAACATAAATAACCAGTTCTCAGTCTGGGCAGTATGGGCTCAAGGCTTCCCACAGGGAACCCAAACCACAAGGGGAGTAAAAGACTTGGCACAAGAGCCAAGTGTAGGAAAGCCTGGATCCCAGATCTCGCTCAGCTGAATCCTAAAACTCTAGACAAGTCCGTTTGCACTCTGGTACTTTTATGGATTGTTTTCATAGGTGATCAGATAGTTTATTGCTCAGGCCAGGTATCTTTGAGAGTAAAAGGGGGTGCTATTAATAATCCTAGTGAGACAACTAATCTTTTAGGCCCTCTTCTGCTTTAAAATCTCATTGCAAGCCAGACTAGGGAGGTGGAAGCAGGAGGATCGCAAGTTCAAGGTTAGAGGCAACCTACATCATTTAGTAAGACTTTATCTCAAAGTAAAAATAAAAGTAAAAAATGGGCTGAGGGCGCGTCTCAGCGATAGAGTGTTTGCAAAGCATGGATGAGGCCCTGGGTTCAACCCCCTAGCACAGCAAAATAAAAATAAATAAATAAATAAATAAATGAATGAATAAATAAAGTTCCATTGCAACTGAGAAAACAGGGCCCAGGCTACTGAGCAGCAGTCCTGTACTCTGCTTCTGAGGGTGGGCTGTTTTCTGCCAAGACTAATCTGCACTAGAGTTTTGTGGAAGACTGTTAAGCACAATACTGCAGGATACATGTAGGCGTTTTTCCAGCAGCTAAAAAGGACAGCTTAATCTGTACCTGCTTGGTCACACACTTACCTGAAATGCCATGTGTGTTCATAATTGACAGCACTGCAATGGGAAATCCACATCAGGGCCACTGAGAGCCATGGATGGCCTAGTGAACAGGACCAGGAAGAGAGCAGACACAGGCACCCCGTGGGCCAGGACAGGAAGGCCTTGCATTTGCAGACTCCAGCTCATCTGCACACCATCAAGACTATTCTCACCAGCACGCCCCGCCTCACGTGAGTGGGTGGCCCAAGAGGACCAGGGACTACGTGAGGATGCTCAGGTGGTGTTTTTTAACTGGGCAGTTTGGTTCTCTATACATCCCACTAGGCCATAGGCTACCTTTCTACTGTCTAGCTGTCCCCATTCACTTGTCATTTTGAAAGCCCAAGGAAGCCATCAACAACATTCAAAATTTAATCCAGGTTAGGCTATAAATTTTAAAAGCCATAGCCTTAAAAAAAAAATGGCTGGGCACAGTGGTGCATGCCTGCAATCCCAGTTACTTGGTAGGCAGAGGCAGGAGGATCGCCAAATTCGAGACCAGAGGGAGTCTGCGTAATTTAGAGAGACCCTGTCTCAAAAAGTAAAAAAATGAGCTGGGGGTGTAGCTCAGCAGTACAGCACTTGCAAAGCATTCACGGCTCAAGGTCCTGGGTTCAATCCCCAATACTGCAAAAAAAAAAAAAAAAAAAAAAAAAAAGTCCAAGCAACCCTTTGAACTAAGCCATTCCACACTGAGAGCATTTAGAAATAAAAGCCTGGTGTGCACCTGTAATCCCAGCAGCTTGGGAGGCAGAGGCGGGAGGATCCCAAGTTCAAGACCAAAGGCAGTCTGTGTAATTTATTGAGACCCTGTCTCAAAAAAAGTAAAAACAAATGGGCTGGGGGCACAGCTCAGTGGTCCAGCACTTACAAAGCATGCAGGCGCGAGGCCCTGGGTTCAACCCCCAGTACCGAAAAAAAAAAAAAAATTAGAAATAAAAGTGAAGGAAATTTTTTCTCAGTAGTTTTTTATTTGTTTTTTTTAGTGTACAGTTTAATAGGTTTCATTATGACATTTCCATTCACACATATCGTTGTACATTGCTCTTGTTCACCTCCTCCACTTAGAATGGGAAATGTATCACTTCTACAAACCTATTTCGTCAGCTATCTAAACCCATCACTAGTGTAAGCTTTTTTTTTTCTTTCCTGCACTGGCTTTGAAATAGCAGCATTAAACCAGGGCTGGCTGCCACCCTGATGCCCAAAGCCTAGTTGTTTCCCAGGGGCTCTGGCTGCAGGTCCCAGAGCTCAGCATGGAACTCACTTTCACCCTCCTCCCACTGCTGCTCTCACCCTGTACCCTCTGGCTGCTTGGCTGCCCTGGGCCCCCTGCTGCTTCCAGAGAAGGGAGTTAATTACACACCTAGCCCCGCCCTCCTTCTGGGGCCGGAGCACCAGATGCTTTCTGAGCTGAAGCAATCTGCTTTTCCATAAGAATGAAAGGGCTGTGGTGAGCACAGAGCTACAGGGATTGGGGAGGGGTTTGCCAGGGCTGCAGGACTGGGTCCCCAAGGAAGGAGGCTCCTTGTCACTGAGATTGAGCCGGCTGCTCTGCTGGTGACTGCCTTCTACAGAGAAGGAACTGGCAATATTTTAAAAGCCCTATGAGTAGAATTTCTTGACATTTTGTCTCCACTGTAGAGACCTTAAGGTAGTTCTCCATTTTTCAGAAAGAGAAATGAAATGTGGCCTCTTCCAAGGAGCACAAATGCATTTAGTTGTTATTGTTGTTAGGTGCTGTTGAGTCATATCTGACTCAGAGCAACCCTATGTACAACAGGCGAAACACTATTGTCAGTGCTTCTCTGCTCTTCATAGGGTTTTCAATGGCTGATTGTTTTGGGGGAGTGGGTTGCTGGGTCCTTCTCCCAAGTCCACAGCACCTGGTGTTCCCAGGCAGTCTCCCATCCAAGTACTAACCAGGCCCAACCCCGCTTAGCTTCTGAGATCTGATGGGATTGGATGCCATAGTGGTACAGCTGCAGGCAAATGCATTTAAGAATAGTCTAATTCAGAAAAAGAAACTAGCAGAACCTATAGGCTACTGAAAGTTGCCTATGGGATGTGATTTGATGAATTCTACTGAAAACCAATGATCTTGGTGTATTTTCATCCAGCAAGTTGTCTGGAATTCTAACCAGTAAGGATTATATTTATTTTTAAAACTGGTTCTCCTGATTGCCCCGTTTTAAATTTCAAATGGTTATTTCAGCATTTCAAAGAACCCCCAGATATGTTATCTTGTTGGAACCTATTTAATATCCCAGGGACATATCATTAAATAATTATTGTCTATTAACATCATAACTTTAATTACTTTCCCAAAGATGGGTAAGCAAAACCCTGAGACAGACCCTGAAAATGACACTTTAGGACAAAAGAGGCCAGGACAGGGAGAGTAAGGTACTATTTCCCCCCTCACCCTGCACCCACACAGGCATGAAGAGGAGGTAAGGGACAGCCAGGAAAGGCAGAAGTCATAAACACAAATGTCATCTACTCATGATTTTGCGCAGGGCTGCCATGGAAATCCTAAATAAAAAGCCCAGTAGTGCCAAACAGACTCATCCCAATGCTGAGAACTCATGCCATTTCCTGGACGAACAACTTGGCTGTCCCCCAACACAGTGTCTGGAGCTTCCTCCAAGATTCTTTTCAGTAATCATAATCCTCTTGCTTATACCTCATATTATGTAGGGAACAAAAGGAAGCTTTAGTTTTGAAACATCCCTTCACAACATCCCTTTTCATGTGTTAGCATGATCCTTAAATAATGCACCTTTCAGGCTCTGAGTAATTCCCACAGCTTGCTGCCCCGGAGCACTTTTGGGTTCCAAGGATTCTCTTGGAAGGCACCTGGTGCTCTCATATGTGACTAGAGCTAGAATGTGGTTTTACGGAGCCAGAGCAGCCTGTGCCTCTACCTCTGAGCTCCTATTGCTGAAGTCCCTGGGCCTCCCAGCCTCACCCTGTCCTGGGACAGGGCAGCTGTGTCCTCCAGGGGGGTGTCCCCCACCTTTTAGGCCTGACTAGTCTTATCTGTCAAGTGAAAGGTTTGGGGTTCACTGATTCTCATCCGCAGCTGCATACTGGAGTCACCTGGGTGGAGCTTTAAAAACCAAAGCCAGAGCCGCCCACCAGGGGTTTCTGATTTAATCAGTCTGGGGTGGAGCCCAGTCACTGATGTTTTCAAAAAAGGTCTCCAGGTCCAAGAACCCCTGAGTTAGTATCTCTGGGCACCTCTCAGTCCTAAAACGTGTATGATCCTGACTGTCTTGTACCTGTACTTTATTTTTTCAAAATTACTCATCTTTTATTTTCATGTTGCATAGGCTGATTTAATTATAAAAAAGAACTGTATTATTAAAGTATTGCTTGTAGGAGTATAATTGATATAATACTACACATGTTCAAAATGTACAATTTGATAAGATTTGCTGTGTGAGAAATGAACACCACAGTTATGAGAGGAAACATTCCATCACTCACACTTCCTCGACCCCTTGGTGGTGGTTGTTGTTAGGTGCCATTGAGTCAGGTCCAACTCATAGTGACCATATATACAACAAAACGAGCCACTCCCTGACACTGTGCCAATCCACCTAGTTGAGGGTCTTTTTATGTTTAGGTCCATTGTTGCAGGCACTATGTGAGTCCATGTAGTTGAGGGTCTTCCTTTTTTTTTTTTCTGACCCGCCACATTCCCAAACATGATGTCCTTTTCCAGGGATTGGTCCCTCCTGACAACATGTCCAAAATATGTAACATGCAGTCTAGCCATCCTTGCTTCCAAGGAGCACTCTGGTTACACATCTTGGTAAACCCCTCCAAACTCTCCCAAACTTCTTCTCCTCCATCTCTTCTCCACTACTCTGCCTTCTTCCATAGATGAGTTTGCAAATGGAATCATGCAATGCATACTATTTGCTGACCAGTTTCTTAGTCCTACATACTTGTGCTTCAGATTTCAAGCTCTTTGAGACCAGGATCCACTTCATATTTCTTTTCTCTTCAGAATAACTCCTTAATCTTTTCTCTCAGATAAGCTCCTTAATCCTCATTTACTTCATTGAAATAAGACATTATGAACTTATAACTGATCTTGTTTCATGACCAAGAAGGCCCTGATGTGTTAAGTAAGGGTTTTAACTCTGTTACCTTGCTATAGGCTCCTCAGTCAGCAGCTTTACCCTGGTTTAAGAAAATAAGGCATGATCTTAAACTGGGGTCTTAATTTAGCATCCATGGACTTCCAGGGGTCTAGAAAATAAGCTTCAAGGTATGTGTTGGGGGCTGGGAATTAATACCTGGGGAAGGCCCTGTATTTTCACCAGATTCTTAATCTCTAATGTCTTGACGCAAACAGATGAACTATGGAATTAATATCATGTTCTCTTCCTTTAATGTCCTACATGCATTTTATGAATATGATGTCTAGTTAGAAATCCTTTCCAATCCACTCTTCCCTCTCCTTCCTTCTACTTCCCCAATACCTGTGTTTTGTTCTCTGCCTGCTCTGCTAATACTTAGCCCTGTGTAACTAAATACACTGCAGGGCACTGTCTACCTCATGGGAATTTCTGGTATTCCTCTTCAAGACTTTCTCATCTAAGCTTGTACCTTTGTGGTACTTGTACCTTTTTATTCAACAGCTCTTCTTGCACTTAACGGTCTACCTTGAATAGCTAGATATCATTTGGCTCAAAAATCACAAACCTCCACTTCCTTAAAGTCCTAGAGTGCAGGATTTCCTCTCATCTTAAACAAGATCAGCGTTTTCATTCTTACAAATACATATCGTGAGAACAAGCAAGCCATAACAAGAAGTAACACTGCAAATTCATAATCCAGCCTCCTCTACTCAGTCCAGAGATAATTCCTCTCCCTAAATCCATCACAAGACTCACTCTTTAACAATATCATGTGTGATTTTAGATAATAAGCTGAGATGTAGAATAGTAATTATTGGCTTTTAGATGATCGATGAAGTTGCACAAATGCTGGCTTCAAGGTTTCAAGAAACAGGGAGAAACAAACAATAAACAGCCCCAAACCATCTCACCTCCTGGCCAAAAGGCCAACATGGACTCCTTGCTCCAAATTCAGCTCAACCCCATGCATGGTTTTTTGTTTGTTTTTTGTTTTTGTTGTTTTTGTTTTGCAAAAGGGCTGGTATCCTACACCCAGCAGCATTCTCTGGCTTCCTGCTTGAGGGTAAGCACTGCATTTTTATTCTCCCTTTTAACTCCACTGTTTTCCAACAGAAGGGCAAATGATAACTGTAGCATTTTGGCCTGGGTTCTACACAAGTTCATTCTCTGCATCAGAGGCAAACCTCTGAAAGTTACTTACGTGGAAGCAGCAAGGCGAGCCCTGGGTTTGGAAGCTGCGTTTGCTGATGCCAGCCTGCTTAAATAGCTGGGCTGGCTGACCCGGCTGCTGATAGCACGTTTATTTACGCCTGTGAGCGCAGCTCAAGCAAGGACCTGAAAAACCTGCAGCGTGGGCAGGAGGGAAACGGTTGAGAGTCTGCGGAGGGAACGTCCCTCCCGGTAATTCAGGTTTGATGTTCAGGCGGTGACTTCTGAGAGTCTCATGGAACTTTCTGGTCACTACCTTCCTGTCCCGGTCCTTTTTCTTAGTCGAGTAAGACTCATCATCAAGACAGGGTGGAAGACACAGCTTAGAAAAGGGGAAGACACGCAGGACCCTGGACCCTGTCCTCAGCTTCGTTATTTGGCTTCGGTGAGATGTTATTGCCATTCACAGCCTAGGTCTGTGCGGTTGATTTCACATCCCTCTGTGGGCGAGATGCCAATCTAAGGGCCTGGACTATGGCCCGATCAACGAAAAGCTGTTTTCTTTGGGACACAGAATGTACAAATACGGAACAATTAAAGCAGAGGGCTGGGCCAGTGTGAGACAATTTTAGGTCCCCTTCAAGCACGGTTTTCATCCCTTCCTGGTCTGCACTTTCCCTCCCCTTCGTTAATGAAATTCTTATCTAAGAGTTGAAAGATTCCCCACGGGAACGCAAATAAAAAGGCAGTGTCTGAGCAAGCCTGTGGGAAGAGGATGAGAGTGTTCAGGGGCTTGTGTGACCACCGGTGGAAATGTTTCTGGGGACGAGGCTACGTGTGGGCGTGAGGCCCCAGTTGGTCGATGTTTATCTTTATTTTATTAGCTAGATCTGGCGGTTAGTAGTCAGCTGCAGCAAGTGGAACACATTAAGTGGCTAAGAACTGGAGGGGATGAAGGAAGGGAGATAGGGTTTGGTGAGATCATTTATGGGAGTATTTGTGTACATTTGTTGGTATGTAGCACAAACTGGTGTCACCCCGACATACACACCCTGTATTTTTCACTTCACTGGATAAAGAAAACGCCCCACTTGACTCTCTTGGCACCAGGAGCTGCAAGTGAAAGAAGAGCAGCGACCACTAGGAATATTGCTCTCTCTCGGAAACGGGGGAATGGTTATAAAATATGTGGGAGAGCAAGTAGAGACAGGGGGCCCAGGCTACCCCAAGCTGGTAACCAGAGGAATTCTTTTGCTTCTTGCCTAACTTCCAATGGCCAAATCTAGATCCTTGCCTCCCAGGTTTCTTGAATGTAAGGCCTATTCTTGTTCATCTTTTGACACTCACAGGGCTTGGTAGGAGTTATTCTAATGACGATGATGATCTATGGCTGGGGATGTAGCTCAGTGCTAGAGCACTTGCCTAGCATGAACAAGGCCCTGGGTTTGATCCCCAGCATCATAAGGAAACAAAAACCAACCAAACGAAGAAAGCTTTGTCAGATGAGGATGATCTAGAATCTAGAGAGACTATGTTACAGGTTCTATACAGAACACTTTATAGAGAGTTTCTTTGCTTGTTAAATCCCCACAGCAAGGCTATGATTCAGGTTCTTTTATTATCATCATCTCACAGATGAGGAAACTGCCTCCCAGAAAGATTAAATAACTTTCTCAAGGTCACAGTATGTGGTGGAAGTGGAATTTGAATCCAGGTTCATCTGCTTTCAGAGTCTGCATTTACGCTTAGTACTAATTTAAATCAATATTGAGAAAGTTGCCTAAGAATGTTTCCCCTTATCTTTATATGTTTACTTATTTTTCATCTGTCTTTCCATGATCACAAGGACTTTCTGTTTTGTTCACTTGTGCAACTCAAGCATCCAGCACAGTGCCTGACACATAGTAGGTGCTCAATAAATATGTGTTGTTTGATCCTTTTCCGAATTCCTTTACAAGCTGTGCAACCCAAAAGACAGAAGGTTTGGCAACAACAGTCTTGTCTTGGCTCAGGCACATTTTTTTCACTCTTGCATAATGTAGTAGTTTCAAGCTATTTCTCTTTATCCAGTGTATCATGGAGGTGAGATTCAAAGTGGCAGAAACCATAAAGCAGTTTTTACATCATTTAAGAACTCCCCCGATATGTGGTTTCAGGTTGAGGGGTGCAATGGTGCCACCAAGGACCCTGGATTTTTCTCTTTCACTTTGTAGCCATCAGGGTAACAGCATTCTCTCCCCTCATGGTGGCAAGGTGGCTGCAATAGCTCTGTGCATCACATTCTTACACAAAAGCTTCTGAAGACAGGTAGGAAAGGGCACGGGCTTTCTCCTAAGTATCTGTCTGTGTTTATTAAAGTGGGAAATCTTTCCAGAAGCCATGTGCAGATTTCCACTTGTGCGTCTTTGCTGAGGACTGGGTGAAATGGCCACTACATGAACCAAATCGACCATTTCCAGAAAGGAAAAGAATCAGGCTGCTCAAGGTTCACCTCATGGGCCCAAGGGAAGGATCCACCTTCCCTAGACAAATTACTCTGATAACTAAACAAAATCAGGATTCAGTTAACAGAGAAGATGTAGAAAGATTCTACCAATATTTCTGCCAATCCAGGAAATTGTTTAAGTGATAACTTAAACTACTTTATTGCTTGGGCCCCAGTTCAGGCCATGCCAATTGAGTTTCACTATATTAGTTTTCTTTGGGCTCTTCTTCTCCTCCCTCTCCTCCTCTTTACTCTTCTTCAAAAATCTTGCTTTCCTGTTCCTCCTCTTGTCTACTACATTTCAGGGAAATTTCATAATCCACATGTTTGCATCTGTCCCTGCCTAACAGCCCCAGCCCCTTCAAGTAACATGGACACCAGAGACATAATTTGTGGCACTCTCTTTCTTCTAGTGGTTAACAAACTTCCAATGAACACCTTCAAACAGGTCATTATTTTCCTTCTATTTGCTATTCCAGACCTTTTGCTCATTTGGGGCACTGGGAACTCTTTCCTCCACGGTTACAGATCAGGAGAAATAGGAGAAAGGATGAGACTCTCTAGATGTTAGGCTCCACAGGGGAGGAACAATGCCTGGAAAATAGGGGACACTCAACAGATGTTTGCCAAGTGCCTGGGAAAATGATGGAACGGAGTGTGGGCTTTTGAATCATGCAGATTTGGGTTCAAGGCTCACCACTTCTGATTACCATGTATATGATCCAGGACAACTTATCTATCTGCTCTAGGTCTCAGTTTCCTCATAGGTAGAATGGGATGTTCATTTCATAGGTTTGTTGTAAAGACTAATGATAATATACGTGAAGCACTTAGCAGTACCACCTGGGACACAGTATATGTTGAGTAAACAGTAGCTACTAATAGTTACAATCAGAAGTCTATGCTTAGAACAGTTCAACCTCACCCACCTAGGTGCTGCAGCAAGCAGGGGTATTGGTAGGGCCACAGAGAAAGTAGTGGTGTCTGGATGGGGGAAGCAGCTATTCCTCTGGTCAAAAGCTACAGGTCACTGATGAAGAGGGAACTGATTAACAGGGGCTGGGCATGAGGAACTCAGCCATGGTGAAAGGGCAAGGCCGAGAGTGAGGAGTGATTCCTTGGCAGACACTTAAGAAAATTCACAGTGAAGGATGTAAACCTCTCAAAGATCCAACAATCGCCTGCTTCAAAGCAAATGTAGTTAGAGCATGGACGCCTACTTCCAGCCCCTAAGCTACCAACTTGCAGTCAGAGAGATGGAGCACTCTGTGCATGGTGTGGAAATTCTCACCCTCTGAGGGCCCTTCCCGGCCTTCCTGGCAGGGACAGGAGCAGTGTGGGAAGCAGAAGAGGAGCTCACAGGCGACAGAGAACCTGGACAGAGAGGGTTCGTGCTGGCTGGAGCCCTCGCCCTTGGCTCCTCGGGGCAGGGGAGAGCTCAGGTTCCCGGTGAGAGGAGATGGGACGTTTCCATGCGATCACATCCGATCACACCCTGTGGCTGGTGTTGGAGACGCAGTCACCACGCCATCAGGGGAGCCATGCGTGCCTCGTTCCCAGCGAGGATTCCACGGCCCTGCTGTCCCCACCTGAAGACCACTCGTGCGTGGAGTCCTCAGTTGGTTGATGCCGGGGCGTTAGACACGGAGGTCACTGGGCAGCACCGGTTGCAGAAGGCGCCGGGAAGCAGCGCGGTTCCACTCTCGGTCACAGTGCTGTTCTTCCCGCTTAGGAACCAGAGCTGCCTCCAGCGCCTCATCCAGGGTCTCACGGATCCAGCTGTCCCGAGCCATGCAGCCATGCTTGCCTTCCTCATCCCCTGCACGAGATAGGTCGGATGAGGGGGTTCCTTAGTGATAAGGGCGGGGCGTCCCCCTTTGGGGGAAGTCGGGGATCTTCTCTCCCCGAGGCTGCTGGGAGGCGCCCCAGCAACATGCTCAGGAGGGTGGGGTGGCCCTGCCTCCCCTGGGAGCCGCCTCCTCCGTGAATGAGGATGGGGCAGGTCGGGGCCACTCGGCCTGACTGTAACCCACAAACACCCAGGCAGGGATAGAGGCCCCCACCCACTCCTGAAATGTCAGGGGTAGGCTCTGTGCTCCCGGAAAGCAGGGAGAGGGAGCTGGGGAGAAGACCAAACAAAATCCTCTGGCCAAGCGCTCATTCGGCTGGCTTCCATCCACACACTCTGGTTCACAGCCCGCACTCCACACCACTGCCCCACACAGCCTGTGAGGCCACCTCTAACCGTGTCCCACGAGCCCAGCGGGAGAGGAAGAACGGGCCTCACCCTGGCCACCATGTGGGCGCCCAGGGCCTGAGTTCCATCTGCTTAAGACACTTGAGGACAATTGTGAATGAGTTTCCTTGGTGACAAAGGCAAATGAAAGGGAGACTGAGCTAACAAATATAAAGTTTGAAGACAAAACCACCACCACCACCAACACCAAAAAATACTTGTTTGACACAATGGAAAAAAAGAGTTGAAAATTGTTGTTGTTGTTAGGTGCCGTCGAGTCGGTATCCAACTCATAGCGACCCTCTGTACAACAGGGGAAACACTATTGTCAGTGCTTCTCTGCTGTTCATAGGATTTTCAATGGCAGATTGATTTTTGGGAGGGGGTTGCCAGGTCCTTCTCCCAAGCCTACAGCTTCGGTGTTCCTAGGCAGTCTCCCATCCAGGTACTAACCAGGCCCAACCCTGCTTAGCTTTTGAGATCTGATCTAAAATCAGACAGCAGCTTAAAGGAGAGGAGAGTTCTGATTAGAAGCCATAGACCTTTTCCTTCCTCCCATGACAGAGGTACCAGGGCAAGTGCCCTTACCTGGTGGTGGCATCTGTTCTCTCCATTACCCAATCCTCCTCTGTGTAGGAAACAGATGATCTCTGTGGTCCTTTGTTTTATTCTCCTGTGCTCTAAAGAGAGAGTGTCAAGGGTAGGTGAACTGGGAGGAGGCCTCAGAGCTGCCAAAGGGGGAGCATAGCTCCCCTCAGTTAGGGCGCAGGTTGAGTTTTACCGCCTGTGCCTGCCCGCTCTCTTTCCAGAGCACCAAGAGGGAGTAACTCCCAAGCCTCTCAATTCTCTCCCCAAGGATCTGGCCCCTCCCCAAGATCCAGCTGACCCTGTGTGTACTGTGTTTTGCCCACGCACACGTGCAAGTAGAGGGTGGCCCACCAGAACTCTGCTCCAGCTCCATCCCACACCCATGGTTGTGATCAGTGGCTGGCTTTCCACTGTGTGAGGGAGACATCTTAAAAGAGAAAACCCTAGGGTTTGGGAAGAGAGGGAGTAAGGGGAAGAGGAAGAAAGGAGGGAAGGAAAGAAGGAAGGGAAGGAGGGAGGAAGGAAGGAAGGAAGGTAAGAAAGAAGCCTTGGCAAATGTCTAAACCTTTTAATTTTTGCAAAGACACATGCTGTGGTCAGGTTTTAACTGGCTCAGCACGATTCTGCTCTGTGCATTTCAGCAAAAACCTGCCTCTCCCGTGGAAATCTCTGAGGTTTCTGCAACCAGGGCCTGGCAGTGCTGTGGTGAGGATTTATGGTCTCTTCTATGATGTCTTCCCATGTGGTCTGTTACATAATTAATGGCACACACTTTGCAACTAGCTTTGGCCTCTCTGGAGAGTCAGATCCTGGACTAGTATTTCCAGTGGGTTCTGAGTAACCTGCAAGAGGGCCGGGTGTCCTGGGTTGGTCTTGTAAAGCTGACACACCTGGCTTTGCCCTCTGACTCAGAGGGAAAGGACTCTGCATTTTTCATGGTTCTGCCAGTAGATGTCCCATTTGTTTCCAAGCCACATCTCATGCTGAGAACAATTTAGGGTGGTATTGGGGTTCTAAGTGTTACCAGCAGATAAGTCTAAATGTTGCATTATCAGCATTACCAGAGCTGGCAGCAAACCTTGGTCCTGGGTCACATTTATAAAACAATTTAAAATAGATTCAAAAGAAACTTAGAGGAAACTTTACTTAGAGTAGGAAAAGAGGAGAGTGCCCTGAATGTCAGGGCAAGCAGGCCTGGGGTAAGCAGGCTGGGAATTAGGCTGTTGTGGGGAGAAAGGAGAGGAAATGAAGAGGGAGACAGGGAGAGTGAGAGAGGG
Organism: Pedetes capensis; assembly: GCA_007922755.1. Lineage (NCBI taxonomy): Eukaryota > Metazoa > Chordata > Mammalia > Rodentia > Pedetidae > Pedetes > Pedetes capensis. The sequence goes on from VMDO01003773.1 coordinate 118,335, forward strand.
AAGGAGGGAGAGAGAGACAGAGGGAGGAGAGAGAGAGAGAGAGAGAGAGAGAGAGAGAGAGAGAGAGAGAGAGATTCTTTTTTTGTTTGTTTTTGTCTTTGTGGTACTTAGAGGTTGAATCCAGCACCTCATGCATTCTTTGCAAGTAATGTTCCACTGAGCTGCATCCCCAGCCCATGTTTTCTTTTTTCTTTTTAATTTTTTATCTTGAGGCAGGGTCTTGCAAAGTTACAACAGCCTTGAACCTGTGATCCTCCTGCCTCCACGTCCTGAGTTGCTGGGATTATAGGCAGGAGCCACCGTACATGGCCACATTCTCTGAGTAGAAATCAGAAAGTGGACAGGTCCAGTAGTGAAGGTCTGTGTACAGTTGTATTTACATTTCTGAATTAGAGGTCAGTTCCAGAATGTGTAGTTCCAGTAATGAGGCTATGGGCATCTCTGATCATCTGCAACTGCAAACATTTCGTGGCATGTATGGACATCTGCAGAGAGCTGTAGACACTACTGACGACTGTAGACACTAAAGACATCTCTGCACACTGCTCTGGACATCTGCAGAGAAGTGTCGACATCTGCTGAGAATTATAGACAACTGCTAACTGTGGACACAGAATTGTGGACTTTGTGGACATCTGAGGACATCTGGACACTGTTCTAGACATCTGCAGACATCTAGAGACACTGTGGACACTGGGGAGAGTTGTGGATATTGCTCTGGACTTCTGTGATCTGTGGACATTGCTGAGAGCTGTGGACAACTGAAGACCCTGGACACTGTGTTGAGGGGTGGGACTTCTGGGTTTTTTTAAGTTCCTATCTCATTTAAGGGACAGATATTCACTCCTCTTTTGGATCTTCAGGCTATAAAACAGGTTTGGCTTTTTATCAGAGAAGTCCTGCCTCCAATGAGAATCCCCCTTTCCTAGCCCAGACATGGAGGTACCTGTGGCCTTCATATGTAAAGTGAGCTACTGACTACAGACCAAGCCATTTGTGAAAGGGTATTTTCTCCTAGTGGTTGTGCTATTTGCAAAGGATATCATCTACCAGGGCAATATTGACCATCAGATCAAGCCATTTGTCTCAGAAGAAGCTCACATTGATGTTCATGTCTCAAAAGGTGGCAGATGGCTGCAGAGGGCCCCTTTATTCCCTTCTTCTTCATGTTGCTGTTGTTGTTGTTATTGTTGTTGTTGTTATGTGCTGTTGAGTCAGATCTGACTCATAGCATCTGTATGCACAACAGAACGAAACACTCCTGGATGCTATACCAGGCACGTGATCTTTTTTATCTTTAAGCCCATTGTTGCAGACTGTGTCAATCTACCTAGTTGAGGATCTTCCTTTTTTTTTTTTTTTTTTGTTGTTGTTGATCTGCAACTCTCTCAAATATGATGTCCTTCTCTAGGGATTAGTCCCTCCTGACAACATGTCCAAATATGTGAGATGCAGTCTAATCATCCTTGCTTCCAAGGAGCACTTTGGTTGCACTTCTTCTAGGATGGACCTATTGGTTCTTTTGGCAGTCCATGATATATTTAATATTTGTCTCAGTTTGCCATACTGTAGGGGCTTGCATGTTGCTGTGATGCTGAAAGCTATGCCACCAGTATTACAGATACCAGCAGGGTCACCCATGGTGGACAGGTTTCAGCTAGGCTTTTAGACTAAGACAAGGGAGAAGGACCTGGCAACCCACTCTTGAAACAATTAGCCATCGAAAACTCTATGAATGTCAGAGAAACACTGTCAGATATAGTGCCAAAAAATGAGCCTCCCAGGTTGGACAGCACTCAAAAGATGACTGGGGAACAGTTACCTCCTCAAAGTAGAGTCGACCTTAGTGATGGGGAATGGAATAAAGCCCTAGGGACTTCCATTTGCTGATGTGGCACACCTCAAAATGAAGTGGAACAACTCTAAACATCCATTAATAAGTGGAACGTAGAATGTACATAGTATAAATCTAGGAAAATTAGAAATCTTCAAAAGGGAAGTGGAGGGCATAAACATTGATACTCTAGGTATCCGTGGGCTAAAATGGACTGGTATTGCCATTTGGAATCTGATAATCACATGGTCTACTATGATGGGAATGACAACTTAAGGCAAAATGGAGTTGCATTTGTCATCAAAAAAGACATCTCAAGATCTGTCCTGAAGAACAATGCTGTCAGTGATAGAATAATATTCATATATCTACAAGGAAGGCCAGTTAATATGATTATTATTCAAGCTTCTGAACCCACCACTAAGGCCATAAAGGAAGAAAGGGAAGATTTTTACCAGCTCCAGAAGTCTGAAATTGATTGAACATGTAATCAGGATGCACTAATAATTATTAGTGACTGGAATGCAAAAATTGGAAACAAAGAAGAAGGCTCAGTAGTTGGAAAACATGCATGGCCTTGGTGACAGAAACAATGCTGGAGACTGTATGATAGAACCTGGTTAGACCAATGACATTTTCATTGCAAATACACTTAAAAAAAATAGGATAAACACTGGCTATCCACATGGAAGTCACCAGATGGAACATACAGGAACCAAATTGACTACATTTGTGGAAAGAGACAATGGAAAAGCTCAATATGAATGTGAGAACAAGAACAGGTGCTGATTGTGGATCAGACCATCAAGTGCTCATATGCAGGTTCAAAATGATGCTGAAGAAAATTAGAACAAGTATATGAGTGCCAAGGTATGACCTTGAGTATATTCCATCTGAGTTCAGAGACCACCTCAAGAACAGATTTGCTGTGTTAGACATTAATGATCAAAGACCAGATGAGTTGTGGTATGTCATCAAAGACATCATTTATGAAGAAAGCAAAAAATTATTAAAAAGACAGGAAAAAAAAAAGACCAAATTACATGTCAAAAGAGACTTGAAACTTATTCTTGAACATTGAACAGCTAAAGTAAAAGGGAGACATGATAAAGTTAAGGAACTAAACAGAAGAGTCCAAAGGGCAGATCAAGAAGACAAAATCAAATATCTTAATGACATGTGCAAAGAGCTGGAGATAGAAAACCAAAAGGGAAGAACATGCTCTGTTTCTCTTGAGCTTAAATAATTAAAGAAAAAATTTAAGCCTCTAGTGGCAATAGTGAAAGATTCTACAGGGAAGATATTAAATGACGCAGAAAACATCAGAAGAAGATAGAAGGAATACACAGAGCCATTATACCAAAAAGAATTGGTGGATAAATAACTATTTCAAGAGGCTCCATATGATTAGGAACCAATGTTACTGAAGGAAGAAGTGGAAGCTCCCTTGAAGGAACTGGTGAAACATAAGGCTCCAGGAATTAATAGAATGCCAATTAAGATGTTTCAACAAACAGATGAAACAGTGGAGGAACTAACTTATTTATGCCAAGAGATTTGGAAAACTGCTACCTGGCCAAATGACTGGAAGAATCCATATCTGTATGAATTCCCAAGAAAGGGGATGAAACCAAATGTGAAAATGATCTAACAGTATCATTAATATCTCATGCCAGCAAAATTTTGCTAAAGAGCATTCTTTAAATGCTCATGAAAGTGACTGCAGCAGTATATTTACAGGGAACTGCCAGAAAATTAGGCCAGATTCAGAAGAGAACATGGAACCAGGGATATCATTGCTGTTGTCAGATGGATATTAGCCAAAAGCAGAGAATTCCAGAAAGATGTCTATCTATGTGTTATTGACTCTGCAAAGACTTTTGACTGTGTGGAACACAACAAATTATTGATAATGTTATGAAGAATGGGAATGCCAGAGCATTCTTAATTGTTCTCAGAACAACTTAATTGTTCTCATGAGCAATCTGTGCATGGAATGGGAGGTAGTCAGAACAAGGATACACTGCCTAGTTTAAAGTCAGGAAAGGTATAATTCAGGGCTCTCTCCTTTCACAATACCTCTTTAATCCCTAAATTGAGCAAATAATCCAAGAAGCTGGACTTTATGAAGAGTTGGGCATCCAGAGTGGAGGAACACTTATTAACAACCTGTGTATACAAGTGATACAACTTTGCTTGCTGAAACTGTAAAGGATTTGAAACATTTACTGATGGAGATCTAAGAACCAGCCTTCAGTACAGATTGCATCTCAACATCAACAAAACAAAAATCCCCACAACTGGGTCCATAATCAACTTCATGATAAATGGTGGAAAGATTGAGGTTGCCCAAGATTTTGTTTTACTTGGTTATACCACCAATACCCACCAAAGCAGCAGTCAAGAAATCAAAAAAAGCATTGATTGCATTGGGAAAAGCTGTTACAAAAAATCTCTTTAAAGTGCTGAAAAGTAAAGATGTCACATTGAAGACAAATGTATGCCTGACTCATGCCATGGTATTTTCAGTCACATCACATGCTGGTGAAAGCTGGGCATTGAATAAAGGAGACAGGAGAATTCTTCTTAGCATCATGTAACACCAAGGAAAGGTTTTAGACACCTTTGGGAGCTGGTTCAAACAAGAGTGTCCACCTTCCTGGTTTTCCCTCAGGTGTCCTGATTTTAGCACTGTGAATCCTAGAGCCCAGAAATCCCCCCAGTCCGAGGCTAACTGGGAAGGCTGGTCATGCTCTTCCAGTGTCTTCACTTCATAGCTAGTAATTTAACCTCTTTGAGCCTCAGTTTGATCATCTGTGAAATGAGGAAAATGATAACAAACCTTAGTGTTTAAGGACTAGGGTTGCTATGCCTCCAAAGACTATTCAGAATGAAGAAATGAGGGTGGGTCACAAAAGTCACGTCTTTCTGTTTCTGTTTGAGGCAGATGTCTCCTCTCCCTAGTGTGTTTTGGCTTCAAGTGTAGGTGTGAGGATTGCATATGAGGATTCTGGAACACTCTTCAGAAAGCCTCACAGCCCCTGGCTAATGCAGAGGGTGGACTAAGCCCCCCCCCAGCCCCATGATTATCTGATTAAGTGTTAATGACAGAAGCAACTGCCTGCTTGCAGAAGTCACTTTTAGCAGCTACCACTTGGGAGTCACAATAAGGGATTGTGAAGACTTTTCTTTTCAGCATTTTTGTTGCCCCTCAGCTATTGTCTTCAGGAATTTTTAACTAATAGCCATGTTCCAAGTGACTGTTTTCCAGTAACTACTGTTTCAGGGTTGAAAAAGGAAAAGAAGTCAATGTTTTTCTAAGGACTCCAGTGCAAAGCATTCTCAGCTCTATGGTAGATTTCACTGGCATCTTAATTCCTGGCAGTAAATGCTGAGGGCTGTCTTGGAGACCAGAAACAGCAAGCAAGAACTCTATTAACAAAAGAAAGGAAAAGGGATTATTTATTCAAATATCCTGATAGAAGGAGACCTAATCAAAGAGATCATAGAAAACAAGCTGCAGGCAGATAGGCAATACAGTATTTGGAACAGAAGGGTGTCAAAGGGACCCAGGCTTTTTTCCCAACCAGAAAGAAATGACTGGGGGACTGGTCTTTCATAATTGAGCAGAGCTAAATCAGAACTATATGCCAAGGGCTAGGGATTATTCAAAGTACAAACACCTTTACCATCCTGGCCCTCCCAATCTATCACAAACCAAGTAAGAATCATTAGAATTAGTGCCAAATTTTGATTGAAAATAGAAGCTCTTGAAAGTTGGAAAGTTAAATATGCAAGACTCTGGCACCAATGCTAATGAACTTGTTTAAGCCCTTGAGAACACAATTTTGCATAATTAGAACACTTTTGGAAATAGAAAAAGGAAATTCTCAAATCTATGTAAATTTACAGATTTACATAAACATTAGGGTGATTAGGGGTTTCCACTCCTAAGGTACCTCCTTGACATTTACATTTTAAACAAAGGATGGAGCAGAATGCCAAGGGGAGCAACACTGACTGTTTTTGGTGGGTCACAAAATTGCCCACGAGACTCTGGGAAAATCTGTTGTAGGTGTTCCAAGGTTACCAAATCACCTTTTCTCCTGTGCTTCCCACCCTTTGTAAAGAAAATTAAATTCTGAAATAGTTTATTTAAAAGACAAGACATTTAATTACCAGAATAATACATTAAGACATGCCTAATATCCATTTCTGCATGATAAATCACCCCAAATCTTAGTAACTTAAATGAGCAATAGTCATTTTTTTTACCCCTCTGGTATCTGTGGGTCAGGAATTCAGACTGGGCTCATGGGGAGGCTTTGGTCTGGGGTCCCTCAAATGACTGTAATAAGACAGCGGCCTGTGGCAGAACAACAGAGGGGCTAGAGCAGCTGCAGCCTTGCTAGGCAGCTCTGTCTTTACAGAGTCCCAGATTTTTACATGTGGCTTCTTTATCAGAGCTAGATTGAGCTTCCTCACAATATGGTACCCTCAAGGCAGTTAAATTCTCCAAGTGCAAGTATTCCACTCCCAAGGAAGCAGCTGCCTTAACTTTTGGGGCTTGACATTAGAAATCATGTAGCATCACTTTTATGACATTCTGCTGGTCACATATGAGTCACTACCTAGATTCACAAGGAGGGAAATTAGACATTACCTTTCAATAGAGAGATGGCAAGGTTCTAGAGGCCAAAAAGTAGGATGAGAGTTATTGTGGCCAACTCTGGAAAATACAATATACTAATGATGGGCAGGCACTGGGCGGCTTAAGCAATAGAAATGTACTGTCTCACAGTTCTAAGGGCTGGAAGTGTGAGGTCATGGTGTGAGCAGGATTGAGTCCTTTTGAGGAGTGTGAAGGAGAATCCATTCTATGTCTTTCACCTGGCTTCTGGTGGTTTGCTGGCCAGGTTTGGTGTTCCCGAGGTTATGAATACATCCTCTTCATGTTCACATGGTGTGCTCCCTGTGTGCATGTGTCTGTGTCCAAATTTCCCCTTTTGATAAAGACATCAATCACAGAGGACTGGAGGCCTGGCCTCCTCCAGTATGACCTCATTTTAACTAATTACATCTGCAATGAACCTATTTCCAAATAAGGTCACATTTGGAGGTACTGTTAGGACTTCAACACATGAATTTGGTGGAGCACAATTCCACCATCTCTCATCTCTTATGATATAGTTTCTGAGACCATGAATGTAGGAGTAGGGCCCGATCTCATGTGAAAATTTCAAATTTTATATCTGCCTTCTCCTTCCCATGGCCCTCGATACTCTCTCTAACCTCCTAAACACCTTCCTTAAAGTTTAGGTAAGCTAAAGGAGGAGTTTTGTTGACTTTGGGGTTTCAAGATTGCTCTCTCTCAATAGTAGGCAGACATTTAAAAACACTTATTCCCTTTGAATGTTTAAAGTGAAAAGAAAAAAAGACAGGCACGCCCAGCTGCTTCATTAGGGAGGCCACAGACTTTTGATTTTCCTGCCCTAGCTTTTACCTGGTACTTGATGTTTTCAGAATACTATCCAATCATTAAATAATTGGTTCTCCTTAAATCTTTGTGAGATGTGAGAATCTTTGACATTTCTAGCAAAGGAATTTGAAGCAAACAGCACCAAGGTGACAAGTACAAGATGATAGTGGATCAGGAGCAGACTCAGGTGACTATCACTTTGTGAACTGAAACCATCCTGGGCAAGCCCACAGACAAGTCCTTAGCCTATGTCCTTTTCTCTTCTTGGCCAGAACCCAAATGTCTTTGCTCCATGGTCATGGAGAAGCAGTAGCAGTGGAGGGCATTTGCAGATGCCCAGCCCAGCAGGACACTGCCCAGCAGACTCTCTGCCCAAACAGCCTGGGTATCAGTGTTGTGACACACCCCAGGAGAGACCCAGAAACCCTCTGGGGAGCCTCTGGGATATGGAACCCTGAGTCAGCAGGTAGGCACCAGGGAGCAGTCTCTTTACCACCTACAGAGTGCTGAGATCTGGACAAGGTAGGTCACAAGAACAATAAAGGAAATGACATGGAAGACATTCCTTCTAGTCCTAACACACTGTGATCTTCTGGATCCTAGGTTGTATTAGAAACAAGCTTTCTCAAATTCTCTGGTTTAGTCCTATTAATTACCAGTGAATATTTCAAGACTTTCCTTAAAAACTTTCAAGACTTTAAATATTTCAAAACTTTCCTTAAAACTGTGGTGTCTCATCCCATCAGATCTCAGAAGCTAAGCAGGGTCGGGCCTGGTTTGTATTTGGATGGGAGACGGCCTGGGAACACCAGGTGCTGTAGGCTTGGGAGAAGGACCCAGCAACCCACTCCCAAAAAACAATCAACCATTGAAAACCCTATGAATAGCAGAGAAGCACTGACAATAGTGTTTTGCCTGTTGTACATAGGGTCGCTATGAGTCAGACACTGACTCCATGGCACCAAACACCACTACCACCACCACTACCACCTATGCTTGAGTGGAAGGAAATCACTGGCATGCAAGTCATCTTATTTAAAGTGCCCATCCAGACCTGTCTTTACCCTCAGGCAGGCCATTGAAGCAAAAAGCATGCATCAATTCACATTCTCCCCCACTTGAAGCCAAGCACACTCTGTTCCTGCTGTTTACCCTTAGTCTCTTGTTAAAGCTCTGTGGTTTTTCAGTAGGCAGCCCCTTGGGCGGAGAGGTGTGTTTCCCTTTGATTATATGGTACTCACATGGAGTAGCATATGATGTGGACTTCTCTCTTTGTGAACAAGAAAGTTAAGTTGATTTTCACACGAAAATTCCATCTTAATCCTCACATCTAAATTCTAAGCATGGGATCTATGGATTTAGGTCTATTTTCATCATTAATTCTAGGAAACTCATTCTATCTCATTTTGTCTTAGCCATTAGGAGTCTCAGGGCTCAAATTTGGAGCTCAGCTTCACAATGCAGCCTTAGTTTAGTTTTTTTCAAATATAAAACTGTCTTACTTAGTTAAGGCTTTAATTAACAGAATTCTGTGGACAGGGTGCTTAGACAACAATTGTTTATTTTTGTCCATCTGGAGGCTAGGAAGTCCAAGATCAAGACCCTGGAGTACTTGGGGTCTAGTGTCTTTTATTGTGTTCTCCTATGGCAAAAAGAGGGGCTGGGGTATAGCTCAGTTGGTAGGGTGCCACACTGCATTCTCTGAGGACCTAGGTTCAATCCCCAGAACTGCAAAGATGGGAGAAGAACTTGGCAGTCCACTCCTAAAGCAATTCCAAAACAATCAGCCATTGAAAACTCTATGAGGGTTGCTATGAGTTGGACTCAACTCAACAGCACCCAACAATAACAACATGGCTAAAAGAGGAGTAGGGAAATCTCTGGGATCTTGTTATAAGGACACTAATCCCATTCATGAGATCTCTACACCTATGACTTCATTACCTCCCATAGTCTCCATCTTCTAGTACCACCAAATTGGAGATTAGGATTTCAACAGAGCTTTTTATATAGACACAAACATTCAATGTATAACAAAAACCTTTACATACACAGCTTTTACTATTTATCCATATCTCAATGATTTTATTTTTAAGTTTTATTCTTATTATAAGCTACTTCAAATCTTTTCAAAAAATAAGTTATGCATGGTATTTATAATAAAATGTATGTAAAAAGTTAATCTAACATATAGTCCTGAGAAAATCCTTAAAAATGATAGTTTGTTTTGTCCCCTGGTTGATCAGAGAACACTGATAAATGACAACCAGCTCTGGTATTTAGCTGGGACACACCCACCCCACCCCACTAGAAGTCAAGATAAGGAGACCTTTCTGTATGAATTGTTGAAAGCCCCTACCTGAGCCTCCTGAGCCACTTAACTCTGCCCTCCCCTGGGACCACTCCCTCAGGGACTCTCCCCAGGGTCCAGCAACTGAAAGGGACTTAGGACCAGCTCCTGTCTCTGGCTGGTTGCTGTTCTCACAGATAGGTGCTTCTGCCATTCCAGTTGTAGAGTATATTCATATTCCCCTTAGAGGGAATTTTTTTTTCTCTTCTTTCTTGCTGTTAGCCCAAACATTAGCTTGGCTTGTTAGTGCAAGTGCTGGCTAGTGGTAAAGAATGCAGATTCTGAAGCTGAACTGCTTGGGTTCCAGCCTTGCATTCAGCCTCACCTACTCCCCAAGGCCCCAGCAAGTTCTGCATCTTCTGTGGAGCTCATTTCTTCAGCTGTGAGTTGAGGGTAAGTATGGATCCCCCTCATGAAATGTTTGTGAGGAATAAACACGTGAATGCAGTCTGCCCTCCATAACTGTAAATTCTGCATCTGCAATTCCAACCAACTCAGATCAAAAAATGTCTTTAATTTTGTCTGTATTGAACATGTACAGACTTCTTTCTTGTCATTATGCCCTAGACAGTGCAGTGTAACAATGATTTACAGAGCATTTAACATCATATTAGGTATTTTAAGCCATCTAGAGCCGAGTTAAGTGTATTGGAGGATGTGCTTTAGCTCAGTGGGTAGAGCGCTGCGCTGCAGTCTCTGAGACCCCAAGTTCAATTCCCAGCACTGCAAAGATGGGAGGAGGGCCTGGCAATCCACTCCCAAGGCAATCCCGAAGCACTTGGCCATTGAAAACCCTATGAGGGTCGCTATGAGCCAGATACCGACTCGACGGCACCTAACAACAACAACAACAGAGCCGAGTTAAGTGTATTGGAGGATGTGCATAGGTTATATGCAAATCCTATGCTGTGTTATATAAGGGACTTGTTGTTGTTGTTGTTAGATGCCGTCAGGTCGGTATCCGACTCATAGCGACCCTCATAGGGTTTTCAATGGCTGACTGTTTTGGGATTGCCTTGGGAGTGGGTTGCCACATCCTTCTCCCATTTTGCGGTGCTGGGAATCAAACTCGGGACCTCAGAGACTGCAGCGCAGTACTCTACCAACTGAGCTAAATCCCAGCCCATATAAGGGACTTGAGCATCTATGAATTTTGGTGCCCTCAAGAGTCCTGGAACCAATCTGCTGTGGATACGGCAGGGCAACAGTATGTGCAAAGCAGTTAGAGCAGTGTATGTACCAAATGCAGTGGGTTACCCATTATTAGTGGTCATCTCTTGTATGTTGGACACAGTCACAGATGGTTTGTGTTTTTTGTATAACTCCCCAAATGCCCCACTAAGTAGGTATTATTTATTTATTTATTTATCTATGTGGTACTTGGGGACTGAACCTAGGGCCTCTTACACACTTTGCCAGTGCTCTACCACTGGGCTGCACCCCCAGCCCATTGTAAATTTTTTAATCTTGAGGCAGGATCTTGCTAAGTTACACAGTCCCTGCCTCTGGCCTTGAACTTGAAATCCTCCTGTCTCTGCCTTCCCAGTTGCTGGGATCACAGGCGTGAGCCACTGAACCCAGCCTTACCATCTCTGTTTAAAGAGGCAGAATCTCAGAAAAATGAAGGAGGGTGTCCAGAGCTACTGTTGTGGTGATGGGCACAGCAGATTTCAATTACTATCTCAGAGATCCACAGCCTGTACTTTCTTTCTCACCTCAGATTCTTCTCTGGGGGGAGGCAGCACTTTGCAAGCAAGGAAGAGAAGCTGGCAAGGGGTTCTCAGTACCATGGTGAACGCTGAGTGAGTCAACAGGCGAAGTGGATGCAGAGACCCTGCAGAGGGCTGTTCTGTCTGGAAGCATGATCTCCCATCTCTCCAGCTCACATCCTGGCAGGCCTCCCCAGCCCCTCCCGTTCCCTGGCTCCCAGCTCCAGTCACCTCAAGTTGTGCTCCAGCGATGCCTCTCACGTCCCTCCCATTCCACCTCTGCCCTGTGCTACCACTGCACTTCAAGTTCTCATTACCTCACGTCTAGATCATGTCAAGAGCCTCTGAACTCATCTCTCAGCCTCATGCTTCTGTCACATCTCCCACCACCACCACATTCTCCCTAAAGAAACTAACTGCCTGTGCCACATGATATCACTGTGCAAACCCCTCCAGAGACTACCCACTGTCAGCTGAGCACTTCAGACAGACACTCAAGTTCCTTCTGCATTACATTCCAATCTCTTCTCTACACTGCTCTCTCAGGACTCCCTGGTAAGACTCCTACAATTCAGCCAAGAAGTTTACTAAGCTACTTCTTAAACATGCTCTTTCCTTTCCTGCCTTCAAGCCTTTACCCACTCCATTCCTCAATCCCCTAACACCCCCAGCCAGCATGTCCCCCTCCTTGCTGTCACCCCTTCTATCTACTACAGGGAAGTAGAACCTGTCCTTAGCTGAGGGAGGACACCACCCAGGCTCTTACCCCACTGCCTGGGATTACCAATTAGTCTTCAGTTTCTATATGCTCTGCTTTCCCAATTACACTGAGACTGCCTTGGAGCCAGAGGCATGAAGAGACAGATGGTTGGAAGGCTGTGGCACATGGAAATAATGGGAAAGCCTAGTGATGAGGCTCTTGGGCTCAGACACCAGACAGGCTGGCTTTGAATCACACCAACTAATGAGGCATTCCTTGCTAAAATACCTAATCTCTACATGCCCTCATCTGAAAAAGGGAATAGTGACCACCTCTACCGTGCTTTTTTGTGGATTAAGTGAATTAGCACACAGAGCCTTACCCAGGTCCTGGCATATAGATTAAGTTCAATTAATATTAGTTGTTATTGCTATCATTTTCAAACAAGATAGAGGATTTATTGTATGCTTGTTGTTGTTGTTGTTAGGTGCCATCAAGTTGGATCTGACTCACAGCGATCCTCACAGGGTTTTCGATGGCTGATTGTTTCTGAAATGGGCTGCCACATCCTTCTCCCATTTTTGTGGTGCTAGGATTGAACCCAAGCCTTCAGAGATTGCAGAGCAGCACTCTACCAACTGAGCTAAACCTCAGTCCCTATTGTATGCTAGACACTATATAAAGGACCTTGTTAATTCATATAACAACTCAATGGGGTAATAAGATTGTGTTCACTTGTCAATTTAGTTTCATTTTTCAGAAAACTGAAGTTCTGAGTTCAGTCACATGGCTGGTAATTAAGCTTAAACTCAGCCCTCTCTGAGTTCAAAAACCATTGCTTTCCAGTAACTTCAGTTCATTCTTGGAAACAGAGAAAACCTGTACTTTATGTTCCTTCAGAGCCTCATAGAGTGCTCAAAGCATAGTTGTTGCTGAACAGCTGGGAGATTCCTTAGAAGACCTGAACAGCAAAGCCTTTATAATGCTGCTGTGTTGAGATTGCTATTTGCCCACCACGATTTCCTTTTGCTCCCTTCTTCAGACCCACAGCATTTAACTGGGCATGTGGCCATCTAAAGTGAAGCTCAGCCAACCTTTCCTGTGAAGGCCAAATACACTACCAAATACATTCAGGTTTTGATATAGTCTCATTGCAATCACTCAGCTCTGCCATTATATTGCAAAAGCAACCATGCTTGTATGCATGAGGAGTGAACAATGCATGCATGAATGAGTGAAGCTCTGTCCCCAAAGCCTTTATTTACAAAAACAGGCAACCAGCCATATTTGTGGGCTGTAGTTTTCTGACACTTGGCATACAGTGAAGACACCACTGGCTGCCTTAAATAAAGATGCTATGATGGCTAATTTTATGTGTCACTTGGCTGGGTCACAGTAGGCTTACAATAGTTGGCCAAACATTATTCTGGGTATTTCTGTGAGAGTGTCTTTCAATGAGATTAACATTTAAAGCAATGGACTTTGAGCAAAGCAGATTGCCCTCCATAATGTGGGTGGGCCTCATTCAATCAGTCAAAAGTGTGAATTGACCTAAATGGCTGGCTTCCTCTGAGCAAGAGAGAATTCTCCAGTAGACTGCTTCAGGCTTCATCTGCAGCACTGGCTCTTCCTGCTTCTACAACATACTGCCTTCAGACTAGGACTGGAACATCAGTGCTCCTGGGTCTCTGGTCTGCCTGACTCCTTGCAGCTTGGGATTTGTTTCAACTTCTGTAACCATGTGAGCCAATTTCTGCATATCCACACATTATTGGTTTTATTTCTCTGGAGAACCCTGACTAATACAATGCCATTTCCCACCTTCCCTTGTGGCAAGCTGTGCCCATATGACAAAGTTCTGTGGAGTTCCAGTGTCCCCACAGTCTGTCCAGGGAATTATGCCCTAGAGTCAGGAATGGATGTTTCTATCTGTGTCTGTCTGAGCCTGACCTCAGGTCAGAAACACATCTTAGGGCTCTATGTAGATTTTGGGGGGTCGTGATTCAGCAATTTGTATTAACCCATGACCTAGATCTATCCTTTGTGCCTTTGCACCTTAGAAGAAAAGAAAAGGGAAAAGGAAAAAACAGTAGGGAGGGAGTCAAATCAGTGGCACATTGTCATCCCACCTCCTTCTTTCTTGCTGCAGGAGCTTATGCTTTTAGAAAGTGGGGAATTCTGGCTGCTCACATTTCGAGCCTCCCTTAACATGAGGGCATTAAATTCGAGACTTGATTTTCTCCAACTGACCTGCAAAGTCTGCAGAGTGCCTTATAGGAACTCCTTCACTGGATATAAACCTGTTGACATGTCATGCCTGGGACTGCACTAACCATTTTGCTAGTCTGTGGGAGACCTGACGGCTACACTGAAGAAAGCAGAGTCAAGATATTTTTTTTACAAAGGAGAAAAATAACCATCTGATACTAATCTGGATAGAAGGATCTGGCTGACTGCTAATTGGTAGCCTAATCTAGAATTGAGGGAGGAGGAAAAAGACTTTAAATTTAGCTGGCTTAAAGAAGAACTTCCTAGTATGGAGTCTTTTGTCATTTGTATGAGACCAAGCAGCACACTATTTCGCCATCTTCTGATTAAACATGGCCTATTGATTTGCTCCTTGGTGAGCCTCGGTATCAGCAGTGACTAGGTCCTGTCCTCTTCTGGGGTGGAGAATTGATGTTCTGTGTGAGGAGCGGCCCCAGGGTTGAGGTTTCTCTGGAGCGAGCTGCGGGTTTGAGGACACTGCTTGCTGGGGTGGGAAGGTAGGAGGTGGGGCTGGTACCAGACAGGCTCTGAGACTCTGAGGCTATCAGAGCTGCTGCACTCATGGAAAAACTCCTTCCATTTCTTAAATGTTGTTCAGTGCCAGGTTGGCAGGCCTGGAGAGGAGTCAGGGGCCCAACTACTGTGCTAATTACCACAGTACAAGTGACAAGTGCTGTTCTTTCTTTTTCTTTTCTGCCTTCCAGGAAGATTCAAACACCACCTCTCACCTCTCAGGCTTACCCCGTTCCTCCGCAACAAGAGAAGCAGCCCACAGAGTAACATTTATTCATGGAGTCTCTATTCAGCCCCGCTTGCTTGTCTTTGGCTCAGGGTTTAGCTAACTGGTTCCCACAGCGCATAGACCAGCAGGGAGGGAGGCTCACAGTAGAGAAAAGATCCGCTCTAGCTTTCCTGTGGATTCTGGAATGCAGTGGAAAACCACAGTATTTCCGGATGAGTGGTGTGGAGCACAGCAAAGACTTTATTCGCTGTTTCCCCTTGGGTTGGGGCTTGGCGACTCTGGGCCAGCCAGGCACATCCTCCCTCTGAAAGGGGCTGTTCTGGGGGATGCTGAGCATCTCCCCTTCCCCCATCACAGGACTGGGATCTTTCAGGCATCTTTGGGTTGGAGCCATTCCGACTTCAGAAGGAGGCAAGTGAGCCGTCCTGCTGGATGCTCAGGGCAGAAACTTTGGAATCACCCCTCCTTTTCCCATCTTTTTTTTCACTGCCTATTTCTAATCCAGTACATTATCCTGTTGACTCCTGGTTGAGAATGTATTCAGGATTGTATCAGAGTCAACCAAAGAAACGGAACTCGTAGGAGATACATATTAAGAGATTTGTTGCAAGGCTCATGTAATAAGAGGGGCTGGCTAGGTAAGTCCACAGCCCATAGGGCCAACTGCCAGGAATCTCAGGCTGGAACTCCTGAACATGAGCAGGAGAGCTGGTGTCCACAGGAAGAATTTGCTTTTCATCCGAGACCCTTAAGCTCTGCTCTTAAGATATTTCAGCTGATTGGATCAGGCCCACTCTGAATCTAGGATACTCCCTTTACTAGCAATCAGCTGATTGGAGACTTTAATCACATACACAAAATACCTTCTTCACACAAGACCCAGATTAGCATTTGATTGAATAACTGAGGACTGTAGCCAAGCCAAGTTCATGCATAAAACCCAGTATCATATTATCCATCTGACTCTGTCCTTCATAACAACCTCCCTCCCTTGGGTCCATCATTTTTCCCTGGACCATTGCTAAGCAAGCGGCTCACCACTGAGCTACATCCCCGGCAGCCCCTGGATTACTGCTTTAGTCCCTCTGCTATCGCCCTTGCTTCTCTTGTCCTCCCCACCCACTGGTTTCCCCCTACTGTTTTCAATGGAGCAGAGGGTGATCAGTTCTCAGGTAGAGTGTGGGCAATAGCTCCATTGCTCAAAGCCCTTGTGGTGGGCAGAGTAATGGTTCCTCAGAGATGCCTAGGCCCTAACCCCTGTAATGTGTGAGTATGTTAGATTACATGGGAAAAGGGAGTGTGCAGATGTGTGTATGTGGTGGACTTTGATTTGAGGAGATTATCTTGGGTCACCTGAGTGCTTAAAACAGAAGAGTGGGTCACAGAGATGGGAAGTGAGGACTTGGCCCTCCACGCTGGGTTTGACTGCGGAGAAAGGGAGCCAGGAGCCAATAGCAAGGCAAAGGCGACCTCAGCTCTATAACCATGTGGCACCAAGCTCTGCTAACAAACTGAATGAGCAGGAACCAGATTTTTGCAGTTTGTCTAAAACCCTTTGAAGCAGAGTCTTTGCAGCCTTGTATTTAACACTGCCTAGAGATTTCACCCTCTTCACGTTCCCCCTCAACAATTAAAATTTCTATTTTGATGATTCTTTTTCATGAGGGAATTCTAACAAAGCTACTGCAAAAAGTCAGTGATACCTTATGTTGTAGAAAAATAGGGGTTTCTTTTGTACAATAATGAAAAATATAATAACAGATGTATTTCAGAATTAGTTGAGATGGAAATTCAACTAAGTTCCGGTAAGGAACGCAGCCCTGCCAACAACTTCCTGTCATGCTGGTGAGACTCAGCTTGGACTACTGACAGAGAGTGATAACAGATTTGTGGTATTTAAGCCATTGACCTAGTGGTGATTTGCGACGGCAGCTATAAAAAATGAACAGAGCCCTTCAGTGACTCCAGTTATTTAATTTATTTAGCTTTTTGCAGTGGGGTCTCAATGTAGCCCAGGCTGGCCTTGAACTCATGATCTTCCTGCCTCAGCCTCCTGAGGTGCTGGGATTACAGGCATGCACAACGGCTGGGGCCTCGCCTTTTTACTGAGTCTTTCCTGACCATTACATTATGATTGCAGTGCCCCTCACCAGCTCATCCTGAACCTCCCTTATCATATGTTCTCCCAAAGCACTTAAAATATCTAATCCATTATTTTATTTACTCACTACTTTTTGTTCCCCCCTGTATCATCAGAACCTCACAGTATTCGGCAGGTCACAGGGGCTCAGTAAGTATGCATGGTAGGAAGAAAGGAAGGGAGGGAGGGAGAGAGAAGGAAGGGAACAGGAAGAAAGAAAGGAAGTAGGGAGGGAGACCTCCATTGAGGGGGTGTGTAGATAGGTGAGGGAGGACTTTGCCATTGGCTTATTGAAGCTGAAAAATCCCTGAAGAACTACGGTAAATTTGATTGTCTGTTTAAGGAAGCATTAACTTACAAGCATGGTTATTTTTTCCTCTGCCCAAGGGGGAAAAGCTACAGAGAACCAGAGTGTTCTGTTAGATTGCTTAGCGATTTGGACCAGCTATGTGCTTCCTTTTCTAGGAAATCAGCTAAATGCTACTGAAACCCAGGGACAAATTTGGATCCCTTGCACTTTGTCCCAAATCCTTTGAGATACAGTCTTTGCACCGTGTATTTAATAATGCCTAGAGATTTTATGCCTGCAGCTGTAGCCCTGTGGCATCTGATCCCGTCAGATCTCGGAAGCTAAGCAGGGTCGGGCCTGGTTAGTACCTGGATGGGAGACCGCCTGGGAACACCAGAAGCTGTAGGCTTAGGAGAAGGACCTGGCAACCCCCTCCCAAAAATCAATCTGCCATTGAAAATCCTATGAACAGCAGAGAAGCACTGACAATAGTGTTTCCCCTGTTGTACAGAGGGTCGCTATGAGCCGGATACCGACTCGAGGGCACCTAACAACAACAACAACAGAGATTTTATTCCCTGTAGGTTTCCCCTCAGTTAAAAATTGGATTTTAAAGATTCCCTTCCTTTAATTTTTTAAAGAGAAAATTCTAACAAAGCTACTGAAAAAGTCAGTGATGTATTGTAAAAAAAATTTTTTTTCTGCCACAATAACAAAAATTATTATAGTAGATCCATTTCAGTGTTGATTGAGATGAAAATGAAACCCAAGCCTTTCCATCATCCAGTGACTGCCCAGCACCCCTGTGCCCTGGGGTTGGCTTGAATGCAGGAGCTGGGACTTAAGCAGAGTGAAAGTGTAAGGGGTGGTGCATGCTGTTTATGGGCATTGTGGGCCAGGGTGGCCTGGGCAGGATGGTCAAGCAGAGGAACCAGGTTAGGAGAGAGAAGAGAACAGAGAGGTGAAGAGGGAAGCAGAGGGAAGAAGAAGAAGGAGGAGGAGGAGGAGGAGGAGGAGAAGAAGAGGAGGAGGAGGGGG